>JAJEJH010000043.1:121498-163925 GCA_026122585.1 Anacardium occidentale
GGATGATATGGGTACTAAATAAGAGTTTAGTTCCCAATTTTTCTCAAAGACTTTTCTAGAAATAAGTTAAGAATTTAGTGTTCCTATTCGATATAAGGGTTCTAGGGATGTCATGCAACCTCACAATCTCACTAAAGAATATTTGAGCTATATACAAAGCATTGTCACTCTTAGTGCAAGGTATGAAATAAGCTATCTTAGAGAACCAATCTATAACTATCATGATTGAGTCTTTGTTCCTTTGAGTTCTAGGAAGGGCCATCATAAAATCCATACTAATGTCTTCTTAAGGTAACTTAGGTATGGGTAGAGGTAGGTAAGGGTTAGATTTGAATTGGCTTTTGGATTGTTAGCAAGTTCCACACCTAATTACAAAGACTTGTACATCCCCCAATATTTTTGGCTAATGGAAATATTCCTTAAGAACAACCAAAGTCTTAATAACCTAAAATATGTAGCCAATCCCCCTCTATTGACTTCCTTTATGAGCAACTCACTAAAACACCCTTTGGAACACATAATTTAGTACCCTTAAATAAATACCCATCATGCAAAACATACTCCTCATAACCTTTCTTCTCACATTTAAGCACGTAATTCTTCATCTCCAAATCCTCCTCATAACACAACTTCATTAATTCAAAACCCAACACCTTAGAATCAAGAAGAGTAAGCATACCTCCTAAAGAGAGCATAAGCCACTACGTTGTCTGCTCCTTACTTGTAGTTGGACATAAAAGAGAAGGATTGTAAGAACTCCACCCATTTCGCATGTCATGATTGTAGTTTATGTTGTCCATTAATGAACTTCAAAGCTTGATGATTAGAATGAAGCACAAATTGTTTTGGCCTAAGGTAGTGACGCCAATGGTCCAAGGCCCTTATAATACCATAGAACTCCTTATTTTAGGTTTTATATTTCTTTATATTCTCATTTAGCTTCTCAATAAAATAAGCAATCAACATTTTGTTTTAAGTCAAAACCGTACCTATGCTTACCCCCTTAGTATCATACTCTAACTCAAAAACTTATGAAAAATCTGGAAGGGCAAGGATGAGAACCTCACACAACTTCTTCTTTATCAACTCAAAGGCTTCATTAGCAGCATTAGTCTACTTAAAGCTACCCTTCTTCATATACTTAGTTAGAGGAGCCATCAAAGAACTGAAATTAGGGACAAATCTCCTATTAAATGATGCCAAACCATGAAAAATCCTAACCTTCGTAATGTTGGATGGAATAGACCAACTTTAGATAGCTTCAACCGTAGATTGATCTTCCCGAATTCCCTTTTTTGACATAATATATGCTAAAAAGATGACATTGTTAACAAAAAACTAACATTTCTCTATCTTGGCAAATAATTTTTGCTCCCTTAACATCGCAAATACTTACCTAAGATTGTCTACATGATTCTGCTCACTTTTACTATTCACAAGGATATCATCAAAGTATACCACAACAAACTTACCAATAAAGGGTTTAAGTACCTCATTTATCAATCTCATAAAGGTACTTAGAGCATCAGAAAGTCCAAAGGGCATGAACAACTATTTATACAACCCTTCTTTGTTCTTAAAAGCTATCTTCCATTCATCCCCCTCTTTCATGCTTATTTGATGATAGCCACTCCTTAAGTCAATCATTAAAAAGACACTTGCACCATAGAGCTCATCTAGCATGTCATCCAACCAGGGTATAGGATACCTATACTTGATTGTGATTCAGTTGATAACCCTACTATCAATACATATTCAATAAGTTCTATCTTTTTTAGTAACGAGAAGAGCTAGCATTGAACAAGAACTCATGCTTTCCCTTACATACCCTTTAGCAATCAACTCCTTAACTTTTCTTCGTAACTCTTTAGATTCTTGACGATTGCACATATAAGTAGGCTTATTTGGCAATGGGGCACCAAGTTGTAAATCAATTTGGTGCTTAATTGATTTTCAAATTGTTTATGTAGTTGCCATTTCTTAATTGCAAGAGGAAAATGAGGCTGGATTTCAATAGGCTTTGGCTTAGGTTTCTTTGCAATTGGATCTTCTTGGTTCTTTTCTAATGCTTTGGCTTTTTCTTGACCCTTGACTTCTTTCCCAATTTTTAGTGATATAGCCTTGGTTTGTTCTTTGCACCTTTTCCATTTTGGCACCCATATGTTTGTAATTACCTTTTCATGCTGGGTGGGTTATGTCTTCTCTTCAATCACCCCTTGTTGTTGTGACTTCATTATATTTAGTTAAGGTTCTTCTATGATGGCTTCTCTTTTTGAGGTGATTCAAATTGTGACTTCATTTCTAGAAATAATATTTGCTAATTGGCCCACTTGTATCTCTAGATTTTTTATGGACGCTTCTTGATTTTGGAACCTTGTTTCAGCACTAATTATGAATTTGGTCATGAGCTCCTCCAAATTAGACTTATTTTCCTAAGGTTGAAACCCTAATAATGCTTGCTTGATTATATTTTGATTGTTCCATGAGAAATTTGGATGATTTCGCCACCCAGGATTATATGTGCTTAAATATGGGTTGCTTTGTGGAGGCCTATAAAAATTTCCCACAAAATTAGCACTTTCAAAAGAGTACATGAATGGGTTATCTACTTAGCAATCTATGCTCGCATGATCCTCTCCTTATAGATCACAAACTACACACTTCACTTGCATGACCTAACACTTCTATTTGGGTGGCCAAGGCATTGAACAAATCCTCTCTATGTACTCCCATAGCTTTCCTTAGTGCTCGATCATTTTGCCATTGGTAACAACTGTTAGAGGTCATCTCATTTAACAACTCGAATGCTTCCTCCGGTGTCTTCCTCATAAAGTTACCCCTTACAACTAGATAAACTAAGGTATGATTAGCAGGCATTAAAACATTATAAAAAGTTTTTACCTAAAACCATATCAGCAAGCCATGGTATAGGCATTTTCAAAGTAGTTCTTTATCTCTTCTATGCCTTATGTAGTGACTTTATATCATACTACATGAATGTTGTAATGTCATTGTATAGTTTTACAGTCTTTGACGGAGGGAAGAATTTTACTAAGAATCGTTATGTCATCTCATCCTATGTAGTGATTAATCTAATAGGCAACAAATTTAACGAACTTTTTGCTTTGGAATAGCAAAGGCTAATGGCATCATCTGTAACTCTATTTTTGTTTGAAGGTATAACAAATCTCCAAAAAATTAACAATATGCTAATTTAGATCATCACTGGGTAGTCCATTGAATTTAATTAAAGTCTGAATCATTTGGATTATGTCTGGTTTGATCTCAAAGTTGTTCATTTGGATTATGTCTGGTTTGATCTCAAAGTTGTTGGCTTGTATCGCTAATCTTCTTATGCTTGAAGTTGTTCCCTTGACTATAGGAGTCATATAGTCAATCAAGGATCACTGGTTTATGGCTCAGGTTACTTGCTCCAAGGTAGGTGATGCTATGCGTTGATTGTTTACCATTACTCTCTTCTATCTTGCCAACTGATGTAATGTTCTTTCTATCTCAAGATCAAAAGGCTCAATCATCAGATTACTAACGCGTGTCGTGCACTGAGTAACAATCTGCATGGTAAACAAGATCAAGTAACGTCGTAAAAAAGAATAAGAACAAAACTAAACTAAACTAAAATAACAATGAAATAAAATGCCTAGAGTAAAATAAAAAGCAGTAAATCTCGATATTATTAAAGATGCAATCCTTGGCAACGGTGCTAAAGGCTTGATGCATTAAGTTTTAAACCCTAACTTCCTAACAAGTGTACTAGATCCAAGTAATATGGAAAGTATTTAGGGTTGTCATGTCCACAAGATTATATAAGCAAATACCAAGACAACACTATCTCTAACTTTATTAAAACTACCGAATATGAATCGAAATAAATCTAAAACTAAAATAAAATGAAAGCAAACAATTAAAAATAAAGCCTAAGTAATTAACGGATTACAATATGCAAGATGAAATCAAGACTTCAAATTTACTAATTCACTTCACGGTAAACTTTCTATGTGACTGAAGTCGTTGCATTATTCATGTGACAATGGAACCCCCTATGTTAATTAATATCCTTTCTCAAACAATATTAATCTTATTTCATATTCTAATAACCTAAATATCTCGACGTAGGCTAAATTAGATGGAAACACATTTATACAATATGGAGTCCACTAGTTTTTAGCATAAACCTATTATGCCTATTATTATTACATTCATATATCTCTATATTGAATTAATCCATTGTTTGTATTCTCATAGCTTTTATGCAATATCACCTTTCACATAATAGAAATCATATTAACAATTGGCCAGATTTCTAATAGGTATTAAGTTCAGAACACAAACTCACAATGAATATACACACACACACTTCAATCATAATCGAAAAATACTATAATTCTATAAATTAGTTATCCCTAGTCTTAACAGAGAATATTTAAGTCATAATTAAACAAAAATAAGCACATAAATTCAAGTAATTCATAATTGAGATATAGAATGAAACCAGATAAAATCTTGAATTTTTTATGCAATCTTCTGAAAAATCATCTTACAATAACAATCCAAATTGGTTTAGATCAAATCTACAAACAAAAATCGAAATCTCTCAAAATTCGATGAAAATTCTCTCTCAAGTTCTCCTAAGACGACTATCTCTATTCCTAAAGGGTTACAATTTAATATATATAACTAGGGTTAGGAAAGAGATTCAAAAAACTGAAACTCATGTGCATGCCACCAGCTATGGCATTGAGTATCTGCCCTTTTCGAATGCTTCAACATGGGGCACCATGCCACAACTAAGATTCTGCATTTTTTCTACATCTAGCGCTGCAATGCTGCATCATGGCAGGGAGCTTCTAGAATCTAAATTTGCGGTCTGAAAGTTATAGCCCTAGATGTCTAGTTTCATTTGACTTTTAAATCAACTCATTTGGACTTTTGAATCTCAAGTTATAGCCATTATAGTCCTTAGTGGTCAGACACATAATTTCACTAAAAAAACCTGAATTTGCAACAACGGTTAAGGGCCCAAATGAACTTGGATTTTTTCACATAATAGCTTTTTGAAAATCTTGAGATGTTCATTACAACTTTTTTGTAGACTACTTTTTCATTATAAAGCTCAAATGTATTGAAAATTCTTGTTTTCTTGTTATGGCACACAACAAGAGTCCTTCCCTTTTTATGCTTTAATTGCTCATTCTTTCTTAGACTAAATTCGAACCACTGGCTAGTCCTTCATAAGTGTCTTTTTGGCTTAATTTTCATTGAAATCACATCAAAATCAACATTTCCTACTAAACCAAATATGAATATCCATGATCCCAAGATATACACATCATATAGGCAAAATTGTCAAATTGCCCCCTAAAACTCTATAGATTAACCATATAATTATACATGCAATTAACATTTATTAACCTAAACTTGCTATTTATCCTTCAAGTTAGCCTAACTGATTTTTTTTAACCCAAAAACTCTTACCCATACCAACTGATCAATCTTAGCTAATCAGATAGGATAAACTTGAGGGCTTGTAACCACCTAGACATGTAGCCACATACTAGGTAGATTAGGAGTTATTAGTTTTATCATAGCGTGAACCCTGGCCATTTTGGATGACCCTTATCCTTGCCATTAGGCTAAGCCCCTAGGGTTAGCCCAACTGATTTTAACTTTATTATCATGTTTGATATTTTCTTAGGTATTACTTTATGGTCTTGTTAGGGAACTTTTTTGGTATGTGTCAAATCTAATAGTCAATTATTTGAGTTTAAAGGCAAAGGTTCCTCCCTTTAATGTCACCCACATGGTATGAGCAATTAGGCATTGCTCATACTTGTGATATCCATTGCTATGTATTACTATTCATTGCTACTATTACTATTTATTAGTAATATTACATTAATTATTTTTAATATATAGCAGAAGCCCTACTCTTACTTATCTAAAAAAATGTGTGTTATGCCAAAGCTTTATGGTATAAGAAATATGAATTTAATAATAACATGTTTATCTAAAAAATCATGTACAAAGTTATGAAAAATATTATATTAGAATAACTTCTGAAATATACATATAATACTACCCAAATACACATGTGAAAACTGTATGATATTTGCATCAACATCAAGATAAAGCACGCGAGCCAAACATGCTATCTGTTAAAAACTGAATAAATTTTGTGTGAGTGTGTGTGTGTATATATATATATATATATATAACACTATACATAACAACTGAAGTGATGAGTAATAAATCATTCAGTAAGTAATCTCTATCTCTACCCTCAAGCAGGGTTCTACTCTAACTACCTTTGTGACCTGTCACAAAGCTCTATAATTTCTTTCTTATCTTAGCTTATTCTATTTTGATCTTTGTATCTGACTTATCACCTGTCCTTTTCTTATAGACTACGGTAGTCTATTTCTTACTCTACTAACTTCTCTCTTTTTGTTTATCTCACTACCTTTGTTTTTTATTCATACCATGCTATAAGTACATATATAGATATACGTATATAACATAGTAAGAAAAATATTTAGATTAGTGTTACTTGTCACACTAAAATTTCCTTTTAGACTTATTTCTTTTCTATTCATTAATATAGAATTTGGGTTCTTTGGTACTTATGACTTATTTGACACCTTATCTAATTTCTCTTTTTGTTTGTGATTATAATGCAGACTATACTATAGTACTTGGGACTTGTCATGAGTCTCTATTTGATTTTGAGCTTCATTCTATTTGATATGAATTGTAGTCCTTAATCTCTCTTCAATGGTGAACAAATAGCATTCAAATGATGGTCCAAAAATCCAGCAATAAACAAGCTCCTAAACCATGCAATATCAAGCAAATTTCCCACCCAAAACTAACATTAATGCAACTCCAATCTATCATCACTTCAAGAAATCTTCAAGATTATGAAACATGAACTAAAATTAGCAAGAAACAAACCTCAAGCATAAAGGAAATCTTCCACCAACTTGAGGGTGATCCAAGCATAAAGATTTCTTGCACACAAGCTTAAAGGAAGACTCCACCCACTTGATACAAGAATCACCAACTTGAATCTCCACCACCAACTTCCTTCTTGCAATGGAAATTGGATAAAGGATGCAACTTGGTTCCCAAGAACACTAAGTTCTAAGAACTCAAGAGAGAAAAGCACAAGCTTTTAAAGTTTCATTAATTAATCAAAAGTTCTTTACAATAAGTTTGGATTGCCTTTTATAGGCATGATACAAACCATGGTTAAAATATAACTAACACTAGTTAACTTAAATACAACTTAAATTAAATAAAAGAAAACACGAAAGAGACAAATTACATAAGTTCCATAAATCTAATTACATTTAAAACTAAAGAAAGAAATACATGTTTGAGCATAAGCCCTTGGTTGGCTTGGCTTGACTTCTCCTTTTGTCTTTGAACTTGTTGTGTAGCCACTTTATGATTTTGGACTCCTTGGAGGGCCATGAATGAAGGTTAGAATGCATGAGCTTCATAAAGTCACATTGCTTGAATTTGATCTCATTCATCTTGCCTTTATAATGTGTGTGGAAATTACTCTTAGTAGGCTTACATGTGTGGTTGTTTTGGACCATGGAATTCTTTCTCTGAATTTTCTCTACTCTTGGATGTTTCCCATGATCATGAAGAAGTGTTGGTGAAGTGAAATTCATATCACTATTCCTCATGTTGCTTGTTACTTATTCTGTAACTTACTTATTATGTTACTTGTCTAATAGTTTATACTTCTTCTCTTTTAGTATTATCAAATTTACTCGATTTGACTGTTATTAATCATGTCTGTTTCTTCTTATGCTGAGTATGACATGATATGATACATGCTAAAATTATGTCTATGCTAAAAATCATGCATTAGCCCTTGGGTCTGCTTCCTAAAAGTATTTTCTAAAAATAATTACTAAAATCCAAAGGTCCTAAAATCATAATGCATTTGAAGCTTATCTCTTATATATATGTATGCACTATGTTTGAAACTATTATATTAATTGTACTGATGAATACAAGGATTCGGTACTTTGGCCATGTAAGCTATACCATACCAGTGATATGCTAGTAAACTAAAAATGTCTTATCATACTGATACTGATATCAGTAACTTGAAAATCTAACCATACTGACACGAGGTCAATAAGCTAAAATGATCTCATGGGTTCTCCCTTGTATTCACCCCAAATAATGATGTCTGAAACATCTTATCTATATTTAAAACATGCATTTGGATCTCTTGATCTCTTTTTCTGAAAATCTTTGTCTTATGGCATGCCATGTCAAGACATGCATATTATGTCATGATATTTTGTTCCCTTTTTTATTTCTTAGCAAGTTTTATGTAAACTGGAATGGATTTTAGCTTTTTATAATTGTTTCTATAGCTATTTCTATTTTCTACTTCTATTTATGTACACTGTATACTGTTTTGATTAATTTCTTTATGCTTGTGTAGGCTTAGTTTGATTATTCTAGAAAAACATAGCTTTTGATTCCCTCTTCTTTATTTTGTTTCTTACTCTATTCTTTATTCTATATGTTTCTTATTAGGGTTTTTTAATTCTGTATGTTTTTCTTGCCAAGGTTTAGGTTGTGTCTCTTTTTCTTTCTTTTTTGTTCTTTTCTCTTATATTATTAAGTTTGCTTGTTGCATGGTCATACTATTTAGAATGCACAATCGTGTATTAGACACACAATTGTGGCCGTACGTGCACAAGCAAGCAGAATACTACACACATACAATCATGACCCTAAAGCACGATCATGTGAAATTAGGAACACGTATACGATCGTGACCTGAAGACACATGGTTGTATGCCCTAAGACAATACTACTTTGGCCTTAGTTGTGCATGTGCATACACAACCGTGACCATACAAAATACATGATACCATAGTCATGCGCTTATATGTGTATGATCTTGTTTCACGACCTACTTCCACAACTCCGCCTCTAAGACTTGCAGAAACCAAACCAAATCTCTATCAATCTTGAATCAAACTTATTCTAGTATTTATACATGTAAAACACACTACCCCAAACATATTTTCCTCATCAAAAGCATTAAATCACAGCTAAGCATGCTTTTAAACCTTTTTAACTACATACACATGCATACATATATGTTAAACATGTTTCAACCTGCAAAATCTCTCATCTTTCATCATATAATCATGAAACCATGCTAATCCAAACATGGAACATGCAATAAACATCAACCAAATCTTATATAACAAAGAACACATGCTATGGAAACAAGGGAAAGAGGTAAGAAATTACTTACCTCAAGCTTGGATGTCCTTCGTCTCTCTAACTCTTGCTAGATTTCCTAGCTAGATTTCTTAGCTTTGGTTAATCTTGACTGATCTAGGTTTAGGGTTAAGTTGGGAAGAAGAAGAAAAAATAGATAAGCTGATCTGAAAAATCGACTTTACATATATATATATAGGGCAAGTCAAAAGAGACGCATGGTTGTGTGCCCTTAAGGCACATGATCATGCATCTAGAAAAAATTCCAAATTTCCCCCTTCTCATACTGTATATGACAAATTTTCTCAAAGAGACCTATAACCTCTAAATGACTGTCTTACCCCTAAACCTTCTCAAATCTATTTCTTACTATACATTTTCTCTTTTAATCCTGATCCATAAATTAAAAAGATTGTTCTAACATTTGGATATTACAATACTTGAATGACAAGTAATCATTTATGAAGCTAATCAAAATGTCATGCACAGTGGAATCTTTTTTCTTTCATGCATTATATGCATTTATATTGTGTCTATATTGGGTACTATTTGGGTTCTTCCCTTCAGCTAGTTAGGGCCTGTCCATCACTTGATTCATGGCTTTTAAGGCTTCTAGTTCATCAAGTACATAATGTATTTTTAATTGCCATATTTTGTAATTATCCCTGTTAAATCTCTCTCCCTTGTTCAAGTTAGCTATATTGTTTTTGGATGCCATGATTTATAAGACTACAGAGACATGTTAAACACAACATTAACTAAAAGAGGTATGTACATATCTATTATCACAATTGTGCATTAAAATTTAAAACACTCATATAAGACATAAAATCAAAGGGTTACCATGTTTCTAATTATCTTCTATAATACAAATGTTTGGATTGCACCAATATTAATTCAGGATAAGAATTACATAAATTCTACCAATCCTAAGATTCTAATACTCAATACAAGAATAATTAGACGATCAAATAAACAACAAAAACAATATGTATTTGCTACACAATAATATCCACAAAAGATAACATTAATCGATATGAAACATATGTACATGAAATCTAATCATTCTAGCTATGACTAAGACCATCTTCTGAACTAATCTTAACTTAAGACTTATTGTCATTAAAACAGGGCAATATTTTTGTCAATCGTTCTTCATGCCTATTGTTAGCTCTCCACTCGATATTAAGAAAGAGTATTTCATCATCTATAGTTCTATGAGTCACTTTATCCATGATAAAGTTCCTATTATGTTTGCAATAGCCTACATGTCTTACACTTCATGGATTTGAAAAAAAGATTAAATGATGGATTTTCTCACATTCATCAGAATGTGTCGCTCCTTAACAAGTTGTAATCTATCCACATAATCTTAGATACATTCTTATCTCAAATAAGATCATTTATTACAGCGGTCTAGTGGATAGACAAAGACTTTAGAATACCAACTATCATCTCCTTTTAGTTTAGGAGATATGATCTACTTTTATCACTCTATGTCTACCATATAATGTCCCACCATGCACTATTAAACTATATGATGGGCTCATCTTATTGTTTATGTAATAGTCCTTAGTCAATGCCTTCACCCTATACATAAAAATAGACATAACAAAACCAAATTTAAATTTTGTGCATCATAATTCAAAAAAAAAACATATTTACATGTTATTTAGCATAGCATGATTTAAAAATCATATGCCTAAAAGTATTATATATGTTTTCAAGAGCTAGAAAAGGATGCTACTTGCTTAAATACATGCCAAAACAACATCACATATGCCCTCATGCATTAGAATAGTGTCTTATAAACCTTCACACAGTAGTGTAGTGTTCCACATACCATTACACATTGGCACACTTCGAGATAATGTTTTATACATTGTCATATGTAGAGAACGAGTTGACCATTAGACTTAAAAGATTTAGCCAATTTAAGTCACTTAATTGATTAGTTAGTCCAACCCATTAACCAACAAGTTTAGGTAACCCATTGACCAAATGGGTAATGTAATCGAGTTTGTCCTACCTGATTACAACCTAACAAGTTGATGAACCCTAATTTTGTTGTCTTTATTGGTTTTAGCTATCAACCAAGCCATAGTCCATATGGATAATGACCAACACAAGTTAACAATGCATAACATTTCTCAACCTAAACATCGTCAAAATATGATGAAATTGTGACAAAACTATCACAATTCTAGTCATCAATTTCATCAATTCTAGTCAAATTTTGATGGGAGTTTTTGAATCAAAACATGTAAAAAAGCATTCATGCATAATCCTAACATGTTTTTAATCATCAATTTTGAATAATATATATGAATTGGTTTAATTCTAGAAAATTTGAAAAATAGTAGAATTCTCCTAAATTTTCATAATCTAGAATGTTAATGATGCAAAAAAAATCCATATACATCAAAGCATGCATCATATACACATCATCATAGTTATCCAACTATGCTCTAATTCCATTTGTTGGAAATTCTAATCATCAAAATGTAAATTAAAATGAGTTAATAACATACATAAAATAATCAAAGTTTGTTTAGATTGATTTGAAAGAATCCACAATGTAGAATTAATGATTTCCATAATACAATCTAGCCTCTGAATGCATTACCTTTTGCAGATGAATATGTGCTTGCATTTTTTCTATGTTTCGTAGGGAAGTAGAAAATATGTATACTAGAAAAGTTGTGTGGTTTTTTGGGTGGTAGTTTTGGGACTTTATTTATATGCCCCAACTATCTATAATTGCCTTTGATAGTTATTCTCAACATGGGTTGGGTCAACCTGACATGGATGAACCCAAGCCCAAAATAGTTGATGCCCCTATTTGACCAATATTTTTCAATATATAATTGGACGAATCCTTTTTTTTTTTTTTTTTTTGCTTTTGCAGATAAGTTTGGTTGAATATAGTGTTGTGTTGCATTTTTATTATGTTTTTTTTGAAAAGTTTGTTTTATGGGATAACAAAGGCAAAAGTTTGAGGCATGGTTATGAATAAATGCCTTTAAGGATTTGGTTTGTAGAGAATAATTCCCTAGGATTCAACAAGTTCTTCTAAAATTTCTAAGAGTAAGAACAAGAAAAGAATATATATATATATATATATATGCAGTTGGTTTTGCCGCTTCAGCTACAGAGTCAGCAGTATAGCCTCTTCCTGGGCCAGACCCCGCCGCCACGTTAAGGAGACTAATCACCTCTGACTACGCTGCTAGCTTTACTTCCAGCTGCGGGAAATCGAACTCATTGGATTGGCATCTGGATTCGTGTGCCACGACGAAACAAGGGAATGAAAGGCCGCTTTGCGTTGGATGCCCTCCCCACAATGATGGCTCCGCAATCCCATAACCTACATCAACCACTTTAGGAAGACGTGCCTTAGGAACCCAGCCAAACATCAAACCATAAACGCAAGTCAAGAATAATAATCGAACTGGAGGAGCAAGCGGAGGCTCAAAAGCCGGAGCAAGCGGAGGCTCGAAAGTCGGAGCGCGCTAGCGCGCTTTCTGTTTTCTCGCTTGGTAGGGGGGAAGGTCTCTTTGGGACAAAATGGGCCAATCAGAATAACGTCCTGTCCTTTGAGAGTTCGAGATGTAGGAGCAGTGCTCATTCTTGTTGGATAAAGTTTCACTCTCGATGGCAAGGCTGGGGGCGGTAGTTCAATCCTTGCCTTGCTAGTTCCGCGAAACATACTTTGCAATAAGATTCTAGTGCCCTAGCTGGGCACCTTCCATGGTTAGTTTTCTTGTGTTCCTCTTTAGGAGTGGTGAACCCTTTAGTCGTGACATGAGGACGACAACTTATCGCAGGGACAGCTATACTCGCCAGAAGAGAGATATTGAGAAAACCCGATTTCCTGTCCTGTCTTAAGAACCTGACTCAAAAGATAAAAGAAGACCAGACTAAAAGCTTGTGTGTGTGTGTGTGTGTGTGTTTATATAGAGACAACAGAGAAGATGTATGTATGTTGGCACTAAAAGCTAAGCTTTTTATAGTTAAAAATATGAATGTTAGGAGGTAAACAACAGTGTAATGTTATAATATATTATAATTGAAAATAATGGTATAACATTACAATACAAATAGCACCAAAATAGGTATTTACTTTTTTATAGAAATCTATCAAGTGAAAAACAAATGTTTTAGAAAAGCATTTTATCTTGTAAAATAAATAAATAAATAAAAATAATGATGTGTAAAAATGGACTAGGCCCTAAGTTTCTTGTTCATAATTAGAGTGGTAACTCAACTTGTAAAGTTAAGTCTTTGGCTCACCCCTTCTCAAACAGAAAAAGGATTCTCCGATAGAGAATAAGCATGAAGGTGACTAAAATCCTCATCAATTTTGCATGATAACTCAGGCTTTTGATCTAGTTCTGCTGGCTGAGGTAACCACCTTGTTTAGCCTTTTTACAAACTTATGCAAAAGGTTTATTTATAAATCACTAGAAAAACTTATAGTTAAGTGATGTAGGACTCACACCTTTAGAAATATCTTCCTATACATATATAACAATCCATTAACATTTCTATAAGGATATTAAAAGAAACAATTTTCCTATTATGTAAAATTTCTAAATCTAGTGTCTTTTATGCTTTGAACCAGATATAAGAAAAATAAAGTATAACTTACAAAGTTAATGGTGAAGTTTTTTAGCTTCTATAAACGATAAACTTTTTATTGTAAATTAGAGTCTTATTAATACATTACACCCCTACAATTTTGTTGTTAATCTGTTTTATTTTCATTAATTTCTCAAAAATGACAAATGGGTCTAAATAATTGTTAACTCTATAATCAATTTCTTAATCCAAAATATCCTAGATAAAAAGAAGGGGAAGAAATATTAATTGGACATGTAAATATCAAATAATCTCAATTGTTGCATCAAGTATATATAACATATTCTATGCAATCATTTTTTACTGACAAAGAAAAGGTAGTTCCATTAAGTTTTTGACTTGTAACCATTCAGTCCTCAGAACCCAAAGACTTTGATTTTTATAAGGTGCCAACAAAGTTCTAATTATATTTGGTTTCAAACTACAAGCTAATACCCATTTATTAAAGTTTATTATACAATAATGTGGCATCATAAAGCACATTTGCCTTGATAATATCATTAAAAGATATAAATATTGTTGGAACACAAATAATGTCATTCTATCTACCCAAATTTGATACCACAAAGCGTCCACCCACTCTTAACATCAATTTGAGGACAAATAATTTTTTATGGTATCAATTTTAATGAGATGGAACATAATTGTCTTGTTGCTTGTTAGAGTAGGTATTCTAAAGCTAGTTATCTAATCAATGTATTAATGTTAATTTCTAAATTATATCATGTTTATATTAATAAAATGACATTTCTTCATCATTATTTTACTTTATGTAATTAGATGAATTTCCATAAGATGGTAGAACAATGAAAAAAGGATTAATATGTGTTATTGATCTTGAGAACAATATATGCACATATATTAACCATTCTAAAAATGTTTGTAGTCTCAGAATTATTTTGACCAAGGTCATAGCTAATATGGTTAGGTTATCATAGTGTTGAACAACTTTACCAAAAAGTAGTGATAGATCTCATATGTCAAGATTGTTTATTGACAATTTGGTGCAACATATGGGCATATGTTAAATAAGCATGTTCATTAGACTAATCCACTAGAAGGATTTCATATGAACGGTTATCCTCAATGTCTATTAAACAAGTCATTTAACAACTAGTGATACATATGATCCTTTGACTTAAGATCATTAGACTATTTTGTATAAGGATCGATATGGTTTGACATAAATCCAATGTAGTCATTAATAAATGATTATTAAAACCATGACGATTAGTCATGTTGAGATGTATAAAGATTATGGTGAATCAATAGAGAACTTATCCCTTTTAAATAAAGAAGCAAATATCTCTGTTAGACATGTAAATTGATGTCAATTACCACTTAAATTTGTGGTCACAGTTTCAACACTAATGAGTTATTATTAAAAAAGTTAGTTAATACAAATTAAGGGTTATCTTAAGTAGACACTGCTTTTGTACCTCAACCTTGAAGAAATATCCATTGATGAAAGGATCAAATTGTATAGTAATTATGTTATTGACAAGTTCTTGTCTATTGCTAACAGTTTGTCAATTAAATGGTCATGATGTCTTACTAAAGGCTAATCATTATCTATATGTGGATGGTTAATGAATAGTAAAATTGTCATGAATCTACACAATACCAATATAATAGAGATCTTATAAATCACACACAAAATAGGTAGATCATAAGATCTAGAGGTTTTAGGTTATATAAATTGAATTATGTCTAAAATCCAAGATAATTGGTTCAAGCTCTAAAAAATATTGGACTTAACAGTGATTTTGTCTACATAAGGGACCAAACTAAAAAAATAGAGGGATTGGAATGAATTAATTCAGAGTTGACCTTATCTATATTAAATAGAAGATATTTAAATATTGAACAAGTGTCAGGTCAGGTAAACGAGCATTCATGTCAAATGAATGATCATTCCTTATCTCTAATTGGCCTTATTAAATATCTTGTTGCATACCCTAAGGATCAATCATGAAACTAATATTGATTAATATAGTATTATATGAACACTTGTGCATGGCTTAAGAAAGGTCATTTGAATGACAAGTCATATAGTTGTTCTAATTGTATCACACTTGTAATGAGTGTTACCACTCATTGAAACATTTATTCACAAGTTTTTATATAAATAAACAATATTGCAAACTATATAGAACAAGGATCCTTTAAATTGAGGGCACTAAACTATCTTGTACAAGGATAAAAATGGTTTAACACTAGCCTAACATAGTTCTTAAGAAAGGATTATCATAATGGTGATAATTGACTATATTAAGAGATTTATAAAAATTATAATGGGTTAATAGAAAACATATCACTATTAGGTACAAAACTCGATAACTGTATTAGACTTACTAGTCAATGATCATTTAAATTTATAGTCATAGTGGGATTAAGTTGTTGTTCAATCTAATATTATCTAGTCATTTTACAAAAGACAACCAATGCAAATAAAAGGTTATCTGAGATAGACAATACTTTTATATCTCAACATCAAAGAGATGTCATTCGATGAAATGATCAAATTTTATAGTTAACCATATTATTGACAGGTTATTGTCTATCGTTGACACCTTATCGTTTGGGCAATCATGGTAATTTACTAAAGGCTACTCTTGGTATGTAAGCAAATGGTTGATAGATTATAAATTTTTTTTATGAATTTATTCACTACACCAATATAATGAAAAGCCTAAAGGTCATACACAAAAGGGATAGATCACAAGATCTAAATGACATGGGGTTATACATCATCTTGTCTAAAAATTGAGATGATGGTTTTGAACTTTATAAGATTGTTAGATTTAAGTGTGATTTTATTTACTTAAGGGAACAAACTAAAATAGCCCAAAAATAGAAAGGTTGAAATGAATTAATTGAAAATTAACCTTATCTAATTTAGATACATGATATTTAAATGTTGAATAAGTGTCACATTAGATAAATAGGTGTTCATGTAAAAGAAACAATCATCCTTATTCTTAGTTGACTATCCAATATCATATCACATATCCTGGGGATCAATTACATAATTAATGTTGATTGATACAATATCACATGAATGATTATGCATGTTTTAAGCACGATCATTCAGATTACGTGTTGTATAATTATTCCAACTACATCAAGCTTGTAACAGATGTTACCACTCCTTGGAACACCAATTCACAAGTTTGTAAATAAACAAACTGTATTACAATTTTTATAGATTTTTCTTTTTTTCGCATACTCTCAAATATACTATGTTCCCGTAGATGTTCTGGCTTACGCTTGACCCTTTTCGTTGCCTTTCCTATTTTGTGTGCTTTGATTTAATCACCTTAATGTCATCCTACATTGGATTGGAAGGCAATACATGCACTAGATCTTCCTTAAGATGAACGAGCCTCCAAATGTGAGTAAGACATTTTAAAACACCCTATAGTTATTTTATGTGTTATAAACTACACATAATATGACTCATTATCTGATCCTTTTGAATTATGGATGAATATTTCATGCATAAGATTTTTAAATCTTTCTTTCTCCAAACTTTGTGATAGTTAGAGTTCATAATAAAACTTCTAACATAGGCTTACATGAACTATAGTTTTCTAACCAAAAGACATGAATTCTTCTAAAAAACACAACGCCTAAACCTTAAGCACTGTTCAAACCAACTCATAAGATTCAATCAATAATAACCAACATAATAATACTCTATCAATAACAAATTATGAGTAGAAAAATGTTACCTTTAATCGAAAAAAATCAAAGTAGAGATTCGATGATGATAACAAAGATCTAGCCAAGATAAAAAGAGCAAATAAAGATGGGCAAATGTAAAGATGGATTAAATATTGAGACAAATAAAGATTAAAAAGGTTTATGTTTTTAGATTCAAAGATCATTCTATCCGAAAGTGGAGAAATGTTGTTTGAGTAGAAGTTAGAAGTGTCTATTTTCAATTTAGAAGTTAAAATACTGTCATTAAATATAATTTCTCAAACAACAAGAAAGTTGCTTTTTATCTAAAATTACACAAATTTTTTTTTTATTAATGATCTTTCTTTTTATTCTTAAAAATGGAAAAAAAATATATTAAGTCATTCATTAGATTTAAGGACCTTTCTTCACTATTGCTAGTTACAGACTTGAATAAAATATCAATTCCATATCAAACTCAAATATAACAATATTGATATAATAATGTTATAATTACAATATTTAAATGTCAAATTTATATTACCATGTTAATTATGGTTGATTTATTCTCAACAAAATATAGAATATACCAATGCCAGTCATCATAATATGTGAGACTACATAAATGTACACGTAAAATATTATTGTTATACTATAATTATAATATTATATAATTTTTTAAATTTCTATCTTAAAAAAATTCAATGTCAACTCTAGGTAAACTACATTAATTTAATAAACATAAGCTAAAAAAGAAATTATTAAACAATTGAATAACCGAACTTAATTTAAATTCCTAAATTAATCTGACTATAAAACCTGACTGAAACAGGAGTAAATATAGTTGACTAGAAACCCTAGGTGAATTGTTGAAAAAAAAAAAAAATTTACCGAGAAGGTTGCGTACGGATAGGGTAAGAAGAAAGAAGGTTTACTCAAACATTAAACACATGCCAGTATGAATGGCTTGGAGCACTTGAATTTCCCAAACCAATTAATCACGCTGCGTAATAAAAAGTGCAGAGACACGACAAATACTGCCACGTGTTAACCCTGTCTTTCGACGTGAGCCACAAGATTCTATCGAGTTCTGGAGCTTTCTATCAGAACCTTTTTTTAAAAATTAATTTAAAAAAGAAAACTGACGTGGCATCCTCTTCTTTCTTCTTCTTTTAGTTTTTTCGCAAGCTTTGTAGTGTTTTCAAAGCTATTAATTTAACTCTACTTCTCGACCCTCTGTTCTTCAACACTCGTTGAATAAACTTCTCTGTTTTGTCTTCTTCCGCCAGGTTACTTTGTCGTACTCCATTCAAGTCCTGTACGGAAGGAACATAGTGAATGGCTTTGAATTTTGTAGTGAATTCGTTATGTTTTCGTTGATCCTTAAAGTAAGAGAAGGAAATCTGGAGAGAAAGAGATCTTGATGGTTTTTGAAGCTGTGGCTGTTCAAGTATGCCTGCAATTTCTTCACCTATTTTCTTGTTTTTAATTTTTCCTAAATTTTTAGTTTTATAATTTTTTTTTTTTATTATACTGATTCTTCTCAATTGTCATTACTTTATTTTTTTTCATTTTTTTGTTTGGATCAACATATTTTGATTTTGGTGTAGTAAAAAAGAACTTTGATGGATTTACAGAAATCCTTAAATCTTTCATTTTGAAATTATAGTTTAGACTCATAAAACTTGTGTAACTATAGATATGTTATTTATAACGGATGCTGTATTCAGATAAAGCTCCCAACTTGTGTCGATTCGAATAAAAAACTTACTGAAATTAAATTTGGGATTTTCCAATCGGCAATCATGAAGAATCTTAAGGCGTAATCTATGGTACAGATTTAATTTGTTTACACACACACACACACACACACAGAGACATATACGTTTCTTGATTGTTACAAAATTTTGTGGTAATAGGTTTTGGGATAAAAGAACTTGTGTTATGTTGGCGTAAGAGTGTGAAACTACTTATATGTTTCTTAATATGTAGAAGTAGTTTGCTTTAATTTAACAGATTTTGCCTTTACATTAAAAGGATGAATGTGGAGATACTCATTCAAGCTTGGTTCTTCCGGTTGTTAATGGATTTGCATCGAGTTCTGGTCTCCAAATGAAGGGTCAATTTTCTTGCGGGCATGAAGACGCTCCTAAGGTTTTCTTTAGTTTGCTCTTACTGTTTTGCTACAGTCCTAAGAAAATCAATGCTAGATCTCCGTTGATTCTACGTTTGTTTATTTTACTAGGCAAGGAAACCATACACAATTACCAAACAAAGAGAAAGGTGGACTGAAGAAGAGCATAAGAAATTTCTTGAAGCTCTGAAGCTGTATGGTCGGGCTTGGCGGAAGATAGAAGGTAATTGATATTGTTTTTTCAGTAAGCCTCGTGAATCTCCCCCTGAATGAACAACCATACACTGTGCTTTCATAACAGAACTTGTTGGCTCAAAGACTGCAGTTCAGATTCGAAGCCATGCTCAGAAATTCTTTTGTAAGGTTTACTGCTCTTATACCAGTATCCACTCTACCGTATTGATATGATATATACTGAAGTAAGTTAAATTGTGTGAACCCCAGGTTGTCTAAACGATTTTAGAAGGGTTCATTTATTCATTCTTAATGTTGTTCTTACCCTGTTTCTGTCTTTGTGACAGGTTGTTCGTGAGTCAAGTGGCAGGAACACAAGCTCACTGGAATCCATTGAAATTCCTTCCTCGACCAAAACGAAAACGCATGCATCCTTACCCTCGTAAATTGGCTAACGAACTTGCCACAGAAAGCTCAAATCCAGAGCTGCCTAGAAGGTCTATATCTCCAAATTTATCTGTTTTAGAACAGGAAAACCAATCTCCTACATCAGTATTATCTGCAGTTGGTTCAGACATCTTTGGTTTCTCTGATTCAAACACACCTAAAGACAGCTCATCACCAGTTTCATCTGCTGACCCTTTCCACACTGGTGGATTTACACTTTCCCGCCCAAATTCTTCACCTGAAGAAAGTGGAAAGCAAAGTGTCCTAATTGGTGGTTCATTTCCAGATTGGCAGTCATTTGAAGTACTAACACACCCCTTTAACAATAAGATTTTGAATACTGATTATTCTGGCTGAAAAATTTATTGCTTTTATGACATGATTCTGTTTTGTTTTGGTTAGGATTCTACTAAACTTGAGGTGTTTTCCCAAGAATCTGGTAAAGAAGTCTCTGCTGTCGAAGCACCTACCCAGAGACTGAAGCTGTTTGGTAGAATATTAGTCACTGAGTCCCACAGACTGAACTCTTCCACTGCAAGGACTCCTAAATCATTGCCTTCAGGCATCAATGAAGGAAGATCTTTGCAATTATTGCCATTGTCATCTGGGAATACTAAATGTGGCTGGACTCATTTTTCAGATACAGCACCTGAAGGTATCTGTTACATGCAATTCCCGGAGAGAAATTTAAATCAGGTGGAAGGATTAGCTGCTTCCCTGCAATTGTGGACTTCATATGGGAGTCTACCATTTCCTATCTCTCCATATCATAGGCAGGAGGCAGTGAAGATACATTCAGATTCTAATCTCCTAGAAATGCATGATAAAGATTTTCAGAAAGAAGGATCTTGGAATGGCTCAAACTCAAAGTCAGTAAATGAGGACAACAATTTTGATACTTTCAGAGAGCGAAACTCAGAGTTTCCAAATTTCTTTTGACAAGGAGGAAAAGGAGCTAGATGCAAATTTTGAGCTTAAACCAAGTGAGAAATCTTCCTTTAACGTAATAAAAGCAATCCCTGAAAAGCGGGGCATGAAAGGGTTTGTGCCATATAAGAAACGTGTGGCAGAAAGAGATGCTACTTCGTCAACAATAACAGAGGAAAAGGTCGAGCAAAGAATTCTCTTTCATCTCCAGTGATGGCTATACTCGTTAGAGTTTCTTTAGGAGCGGATAGGTGTTTCTTAACCGGTTGAAAAACTAAATCAGGAAGTGCAGTTGATGACTGGATAGCGGCTTCAGCCGCATGACAAAAAACCATACGCGTCTCTGCTTCATTGCAATTCACATCTACATCTAGTTATTTTTCACCCCAACTGTTGAATTCCATAATCTGCCCCCTTCTTGTATGTTGCATATTTTCCTTTTAGCAGTATTTCTATTCTTTTAAATTCTTTTCCTTATTTCAACTGTGAATTCCTTGGCCGCTAATTTTGTCGTATATTTTGTATCATATCCACAACTAGTTTCTTATTGATGAGTCAATGTGTAATTACGTTGGCAATACATGAGCATGAGGATGATGCATGGTCTTTTTGCTTGTGCTGTAGTTCCAAATGTCAGTTGCAATTTATTTTGTTAAAAGGAAATCCAAGCGAGCAATTTGTTAAATTTTTTTTATAAATAATCAAAATACTCTCACTAAAAAGAATAAAAACTTATAATAAAAAAATAAAATAAGATTTAAATATAAAAATATATAAAAAATAAAATAAACAGCTTTTAAAAACGAGTTGGCCACCTCTGGTTCAATTTGAAGTGGCTATTGCAATGGACTGCTTTATTTTTATTTTTAATTTTTATATTTCTAACTATTTTTGAATATTTTTATTATTTATTTTATTATTATTTTCATATTATTTTAACATTTTTATTGTTTTTATAAAATTTATTATTTTATTTTTTAATTCTTATAATAAAAATACAAAGATGACATTCTAATTATCAAAATTTAATAGTTGACTATTAAATTTAAACATTCAACTTTGTTTAATGAATAGATGTTTGAGTTTTAATAAGTTAATGGGTAAAATTTTATCTTTGAGAAAAACTCTGAGGAAAAATAAATTCTTTGTTCTTTTTTTTCTTTAAAAGATTCATTTCACTCCTTTATCGAGTTAAGAGAGTTGAAAGTAGTTAAAATTTGAGAAGTTGGTCTTTGAAAGCCATTAACTTTAATAGATTATTCTAATCACACAGTATAAAATATCTTTAAAAAATCTTAAATGATAAAATAATATTTTTAAATTGATTAAAATGATATAATAAGAATTTTAAATTGGCATGTGTTTAATGTTTGAGTAAACCTTCTTTCTTCTTACCCTATCCGTACGCAACCTTCTCGGTAAATTTTTTTTTTTTTTCAACAATTCACCTAGGGTTTCTAGTCAACTATATTTACTCCTGTTTTAGTCAGGTTTTATAGTCAGATTAATTAAGGAATTTAAAATATTTTCCCACATTTGATGGATTGATCTAAATTGAATTGAGTTAAATACGAACTTAATTTTTCTTAAATGAACTGAACACAATGAACACAGTTTGGACTCGGGTTTTGCCCAAATCCAATCCTATTCCCATCTTTTTGAGAATTCTCCTCATATTTTCTTTTTCTTCTTAAAAAAAAATAAAAGAATTTATATTACGTTTGATGACATTTATAATAATTTAAAATTTTTAAAAATAATTTAATATTTAATAATTTAAATAGTAGAGAAAGAAGGCAAAAAATTGGAAAACGAATTAATAAGAGGGAAGAGAATAAATACGAGATATATTTATTTTTATTCATATCCTATTTTTAATTGTGAGGATTTTAATTATTCTTATCTTTTATCTTAGTCTCTATTAATACCACTAGAAAGCCAAAGAATTCATTTTAATTTTCAAAATATCAAAGTGATTTAAAAATATTATTTTTTCTGTTAACCAAAGAAGGATGAATTTATACCTTAATCTACATATAGTATTAAATAATCTATTAAAGAATAATCAACTATGCTGGATTTGGTATTTGTATGTATTCTAATTAAATTTGTTTCTTTTAGTATATTCATGATTTTAAAATTAGTAAGGTGATTATATAATAAATTCTCTGAAATGATTTAAAGGCGATACAGAGGCCGGGGTGTCCTGGTTTCGGTCTAATCTAATCCTAACTTTTATATGTATTAAAAAAAAGGTCAAAGGACATAGTCCAACCCATCGTTTGAGGCAAGAACAAAATGTCATCCCCAAAGTTTCAAAACCTAGTCTTTCACCATTCAACCAATTTTTTATAATTTTTATACTAAAATATCTAAAATACTCTTTTAAAAATTAAAAATTTATAATAAAATTATAAATTAATTTTTTAATAAAATATTTTTAAAAATATTTAAAAAAATATAAAAATTTTAAAAAATTAAACCGAACATCGCCGCAGATGTCGATGGCGGTGGCCACTTCGGCCACTTGGTTCCAGGGGAGGCTAGATTTGGCCTCCCTGTTTGATAGAGGCGACCAGATCCAGCCTCCTTCACTAAAAAGAAATGCCATAAACGGTCGATAGGACCAAGGACAGTCCTTTCCGATCATTTCTGACATTTTTTTCTGGCGAAATTGGAGGTGGCCAGATCTGGTCGCCTCCACTGAACAGGAAAGTCAGATCTGGCCTTCTCTGGAACCAGGTGGCCACCGTTGTCGGTATCAGGACGGTGGTTGGTTTAATTATTTTAAAATTTTAAAATATGTTTTTATATATTTTAAATTTTTTAAATATTTTATATTTATATAAAAATTTATTTTATAATTTTATAAAATTTTAATATTAAAAAAACAAAACTGCTCTTGAATTATTATTGTTTATTAATATATTTAATATTAAATTTGATTGAAGGGTAGAAAATTGAATTTTTGAAACTTTGAGGATGGTATTTTATCCCCGCCTCAAACTATGAGTGGGAACAGTCGTTTCACCTAAAAAAATTGCACCTGTTTGTTTTGTTTTAATAGGCCAAAACGGTTTATTCCCACTCAAGATTAGGTTTGTCAAAATGATAAGGTTTCATCTGATAATTTTATAAAATTCGAATACTTATTGATAAGATGTTTACGTGGATGATTTCAGTTAGTGTAAAAGATACAAATGTAATTAGATCTGATTAAAAAATATTTATTTGTTCAAAAGAATAAACGAATATTTTAAAAATTATAGGGATGCGACAATTAATTCAACTGTAAAAGGCAGCACATATAAATGTGAAGTTTTTATGTGGATTAACAAATATTTTTACATTTAACGGTCGTGATTTAATTGAGATAAAACTGTTGACAAAGTATATATATGACATGGAGTGGTTATATTAAGGCAAAACACGTGGAGGAGTGAAGAAAACAAGTTTTCCTCACAAAATTGGCACACTTTGTATCTATTTCAATATTTATTGTCAGAGTAATTAATGTAATATTAAATATTGCATTAATTACAGGAGAGATAAAAAAATTTAAAAAATGTGAAGCAATTTAAATAAACTGAATTGTTTAAATCGTTAAGAGAAAACAAGTCTAATATTCTCATTTCTTTTTCTCTTCCTAAATAAACTCTCCGTATTCTCTGCGTTTTCCCAAAGCAAGGATTGAATCAAGTAGTACATATGACTTCTAAGTGGGGACAATGATGAGTATGATAATAATGATATTGGTAATAGGCCAAAGCATTTGTTCGCACCCATCGGATCCAAGTATCACCTTTAAAGTTTTAAAAAGGCCAAAGGACATTTTTCCACCCATAGTTTGAAACGGGGACAAATTCCCACCCGCTTAAATTTAAAAGTCTGAAGTCCTCACCCATTGACTGTTAAATCTAACAGTCAATAGTGAGTCAAGGGGTAAATTTATTATTTTAGAGTTAAAATTTATAAAAATAAAAATATTTATATATAAAATTTATAAAAAATTTATAAAAATTTTAAAAATATTTAATTTTGAAAAAATAAAAACCGACCACGCGTATGCGATGGCTTCCACCAGTTAATAGAACCCGGTGCGTAGTTAGGCCACTAGTTCCAAAGGAAACTTGAATCGGCCTCCTTAGGCAAAAAAAGTAGGAAGCGGTGGAGATGCTTGACACAGCTGACGGCGTTTCGGAGCCAGGTTTGGTGAGGAGGTGGCGGTTGGCCTCCCTGAGGCTGAGTGGCCGGGCGCGCGGCCTGAGTACCGACCATTGCGGCCACTTGCCCGCTTTGTGTGTGGCGGCGTGCTGGCTACAAATTAAATATTTTTAATATTTATAAAATTTTTATTTTATAATTTTTAATATATTTAAATATTATTTTATATTTTTTATTATAAATTTTATTAATAAGTATTTTTGTCATTTCATCAATGATTTAATGAAATTAGATGAAAATTGGATGAAGGAGGTAGGACTTGAGCTTTTTAAACTGTGGGTAAGAATTTACGAACACGCCTCAAACTATAAGGGTGGGAAAATGTCCTTTAGCCTTTTAAAACTCAATGGATTCATCTTTGAATCTGATTTTTATAATTTTTATATTAAAAAATTAAAATATCTTTTTAAAATTAAAATTTATAATAAAATTAAAAAAAATTAAATATAAATATTTTTAAAAAATATTTAAAAATTTTAAAAAATATATTAAAAGTTTTTTTAAAATTAAAAAAATAAGACAGCCACAATTGTCAGTATCGACGGTGGTGATCGTCACTAACAGAGTCAGATGGCTGTTTCTAGCCACCAGGTTGGTCTCTTCATTCGATGGAGACGGCCAGATCTGACCGTCTCCAATTTTGACAGAGACGACTAGATCTAGCTACCTCCGCTAGAAATAAAAGTAAAAAATGGTCGGTGGAACCAAAACCGACCCTTTTCGATCATTTTTTACCTTTGTTTCTGGCGGATGAGGTCAGATCTGACCGTCTCTAACGAACAGAGAGACTAGATTTGGTCTTTCCTGGAATCAGATGATAAAAAACAACCACTTGACTTCGTTAGTGGTGGCTACCGCCACCGACACCGACGGTGTGATTGCTTTATTTTTTTAAATTTAAAATTTTTTAATATATTTTAAAATTTTTTATTTATATAAAATTTATTTTATTATTTTATAAAATTTTAATCATAAAATTAAAAAATTAGTCTTGTAATATTACTATTTATAATTATATTTAATATTGAATTTAATCAAAGGTTGGAAGACTAAGTTTTTGAAACTTTGAGAGTGAAACTTTTCCTCCGCCTCAATCTATGGGTGGGAATAGGTCCTTTGGCCTTGGTAATAATAGTACACTACTTTTAGTAATGTTTTTTAATGGTATTTGTCAATAAAGATTTATGTTGACGGCAGCGAACATATTTAATGAGTTTTAGTTTCAGATTTAAATTGAATTTAATTTTATTTTTAATAAATTAAAATTGACTTTTTTTCAGATGCATTTATGTTAAAGATTGTATAAGTTTGATCAGTTTGTTATATGATCATTAAACTTTTGTATTATATTTCAAGAAGTATGGAATTTTAATTGGATTAGTTTTATGCATATATTCATTAAAAGTCTCAAATCATTTCTAGAAATTTATATGTTTCTAGTATCATTTCCAATATCATTACATCTCCAAAATGATTTCCATTATGAATACAAGACTATATTATTGGTAAAAATTTATGATATTATCACTTTAAAAGTACAGAATTGATGTAAAAAACTCAAATACATTAGAATATCTATGAGTCAATATAAAAAATATCCAGGAATTAGTGTGTTTTTCATTACTATTAAACACTATAAAATATTGTAACTTCTGAAAGTTTAAGAATTAGATAAAATAATGGAATGTCTAAAATCGGGATAAATAATGAAATTTTGCAAGTATAAGAAGTGATAGTAAAAAAATATAATGTAAAATATTGTAAATTTGTAAAAAGAATCGTTAATATTGTAAAGTAAATAAAATATTGTAAATTAAAGTGTAAAATATTTTAAAATTGGAATTGTAAATAATTTCCTATGATGGTGTTTTGAGAGTGTGTTGGTTATTAGAAAAAGGGTGATTTGGTAATTCAGTTATTGGTTAACAGAAAATACTAATGGAAATAGATGGAAAATTGCTGAGGGGTGGGTATTTGGCTTTTCAAAGTTATCAGTAGGACTTTGTCGTTTTTTTGACAATTTTGACCGTTTTAAAGCCCAAAGAAGGCATTGATTCTTACCATCGTTAGGCTGATCTTCTACTGAACATTTACGACAATAACTGTGGTTTGGTTAGGCTCTCCAAGTTCATACAATATCTATTATGTAAAAGATCAAATTGGAAGTTTTTGTTTTCTTGAACCATAACCAGTCAGTATCATCAAAATTAAATGTTAACTGGTAATATTGGATCAGTTGATCATACTTTCAGTTTTTATAGTAGTAAAATATATTTTTCAAAATTCAGACAAATTTCACCAAAAATAGCAAATTAAACATGTAGAAGTCATCCATACAATCTCAATAATTAAAAAAAAAAAAAAAACTATAAATTCCTCTTAGTGGAGATAAG
The DNA here is from genome assembly GCA_026122585.1 of Anacardium occidentale. NCBI lineage: Eukaryota > Viridiplantae > Streptophyta > Magnoliopsida > Sapindales > Anacardiaceae > Anacardium > Anacardium occidentale. Next base: position 149,405 of record JAJEJH010000043.1, read on the forward strand.
TAGAAGTTGTAAAAATATTACAAAATTAAAAACTTAATCCATCCAAATTAGTCTTAATAATGATATAAACAATTAAACAATATTTAATCAATCTAATGCTTATTTGATTGATAGTAGATTGGAGCTTCTACCTTAAGCCATTTGTATCCATTTCTTCAAGACAATTCCTTGAAATTCCACTATATATTGATTACGCTAATATAATAGTTTTATCAAGATTTTGTTTTAGTTTCTTTAGGGTTGTGCCTTAGTTTATCTTAGATTTTGGCCAAGTATGATTTGTGCACCTTTAATAAGATTGATTAGACAATTGATTACACACACTTTCAACGGATTTAATTTGAAATGCCAAGAGAGAAGAGGTTGAATGAAGAATACAAGTTTATTACTATGTTTTCTTTTCTTTTTTTTTTTCCTCTTATTTTTGCTCCAACCTTGAATATGTCCCAAATGTTTGTTTTTTATGCTTGAATTATCGTCAAAAGATGAAAGCTAGCAATTTTCCTAAAAATGAAGTTGTTGACTTTTAAAAGATCATTGAATTAAGCACATAATCCCATAGAATGGTCATTCCATACAATGGAATAGACGTTCCTTTTGAAGATTTCACTTTATCTTAGAAGTAGGCTTTAAGTCAGTTCCTTAATAGTTGAATTTGTTCTTTGCACTTTTGTGGAACGAGTCTTCAACATAATAGGATAGACATTTCAATTCCTTTAATTCCTTGAACGGATGCGATAATAGGCTTATTGTCAAGTTCACCTTATATAGAATGGAGATGAGAACAGACTTGTTCTGGAGTTCACCGTATATGGAACAAGTGTGAGAATAAACTCATTCCTAAGTTCTGTTGGGCATTCTGTTACTAAAATGGGTGTTCCATATTTTTTTTAACTTTTGCTATAAGAACTATAACCAACCCTTAGTACTTGAAACAAGTGTTCCATGCTTATTTCTTGCATTGTTAACTTTGACAAATTTTGGTCATAACATAAGTCTTGCCTAAACAATGTTAGTTCAATTACTATAATTTTTCTTGGTTTGTCTCATCAAAACACACAAAGGCCAAAGACATAATCTTTTATACATATGACGATTGTGGCATATTGTGACATACTTTTTTTTCTAAGTATATTTCTTCTATAAATAAATGTCACATAGTTAAACTTCATTCATACATACATAATGCAGAAACTAACTTAACATAATTAAACCACAAATAATCTCATTTCGAAATAGTATCTGTTATTTCATTAAAACTACATAAAATTTTGAAACATATAATGTCTACAAAGTAAACCTTATTTATAAAATTGCCTCCATGTGTGTGCACATGAACATGTATGAATATTGTTCCTGTTTATGTATGTGTAAGCCAGTTTGAATGTTATAAAAATGTTATGCATGGTTGTTCATTTCACAGTAGAAATATAAATAAATTGATGAAGCCTATATTTGTATCATAGAAATATGTATTTGTATGTGTATGTATTCTGTGTTTGATTATTTGGGTGACAAATGGATGGACATAAATGATTATGCAAATGTCACCCCAATGAAGGTTATATAATATCTTGAGGTTAGAATGGTTTTTTTTAGGTTAAAAATGTTTTTTTAGGTTAAAAAATCAAGGTTAAAAGTGAGATTTTATAATAGAAAATAGAGTTAAGAGGATTCAGGGGTAAGATAGTCATTTAGAAGCTATATGTGGCATGTACATAAATTTTCTTAGGAAAGATACTCCATTTATGGTGCAAGAAGAGAAGAAAATCTTGGATTTCCTTGACATATGACTGTGTGCCTTTGGTGCACGACTATGCGTCATAGTGCACCATAATATATACGTTTGTTTTCATTTTATCTCATTTTCTTATTAGTTTTTTTCATCTTTTTCTTCCTAATGAACCCTAGACCAGAGCTATTAGTGAACAACTAGCATCCATAAACCAAAATAGAAAGCTAGAATAAGCTCTAGAGAGATATTCAACAACCATGGCAAAAAGTAAGTGTTTCTTTACCTCTTTCACCTTGTTTCATAACATGTTTCTCTTGTTCTCTTCTGATGATGCTTATTAGATTATTGATGGTTGTTTGCTTGTTAAGTTGTTGAGATGATGATTACAAGCAGATTAATGCAATGATTCTTAAGGATATTGATATACGTTTATTTATATGTTTTTTATGTTTCACTTTGAGAGATATGGTGTATTTGGCATGATTTTGGAGAGTTTCATAGAATACATATGTTGATGGTTGATGTATTGAACTTATGGAACCACTGGATTGAGATTGACTATGCTTTGGGTGATAGTATCCAGAATTTTTGGATTTTTAGATGTGATATTGCAAAAACAAAGTAGAGAGCATAACTATGTACCTATATGTGCACGACTTGTAGTCCTGTTTCTATAATATCATGATTGTACAGGTAGTAGTGTATGCTTGGAAAACGTGGGGCACGATTATGTTAGAAAAGGGCATGACTATGTGTTTGTCCCAAATTCACACACTCGTGTAGGCAAGGAACATGAGTGTTATGTAAACTACTGTATACCTGTGCAAGTGTAAGACATGACCATGGATTTTCATTCACGATCATATGTCTTACAATACATGATCATGTAAAAAGTAAGAGTTTAGTAAGAAATTTATAGGAGCTAGCATGACCGAAAGTAAGACCACATACACGACCCATGCATCTTCTTGTTCGACTGTGTTCACATATTACACGACCGTGCTTCTAGGCCAATGTTCATAACATATTATAAAGCATTCCTAAACCATTTTATGCATACAAAACTTAATAATATCAAGAGAAAATGAGATATCATGCATGATTAGCATCATATGACATGACATGCCATACTAGTGCTTTTAGAAAGGGATCCAAGGATCCAACAATATGTTTTAAAGTATAAAATATATCACGTTTTAGACATTATTTAGAGGTGAATACGAGAGGACATCTATGAGTTCACACACCCATTAGAGAGAAAAACTAGCATTTGTTAGAGAAGACATGGTTATTAGCCAAACTCGTTAGAGAAAGTGCTGGTTGTGCATCAGTAGATTTCAATATGATTGAACTTATACGGTTAGACTATCAAATCCTTATATTGATTAGTCTAACCAATACAGTAGTTATTTTTAGATATAGTATTTTCAAACATAACTTTGATGGATATACTATGTGTATATATTTAGGATTTTCAAATCATAACTATTCTTTCAGAAATTACTTTCAGGAAAACAAGCCCAAGGACAAATCTTTATAATTTTAGTATTGACATGACATCAACATTCTTATATCATGTCATATATAGCATTTCATGAGAATCAACATCATATAAAGACAAAACTATAATAAATACTGAGAGGATTACAAAGGAGAGAATAGAGAAGACACTAAATTAAAATATAACATGACAAGTCATGAAAAGTGACTCAGTTAAAACCTTGCTTGTGATTAGAGATAGTGATTTGAATTGGAAGGGTTGTAATGCTCCCAAATCAGATTCTAAAAGCTTACAACTCTACCCTGAAAATCAAGACTTGCTTAAGCACTAAAAACATCCAATAATCTAAAATTTTTGCAAGAAAACAAACCTTAAGCATAAAAGAAATCTTCCACCAACTTGAGGGTGATCCAAGCATAGAGATTTCTTGCACACAAGCTTAAAGAAAGGCCCCACCCACTTGATACAATAATCACCAACTTGAATCTCCACCATCAACTTCCTTCTTGCAATGGAAATTGGATAAAAGATGCAACTTGGTTCCCAAGAACACTAAGTTCTAAGAACTCAAGAGAGAAAAGCAAAAGCTTTTAAAGTTTCATTAATTCATTCAAAAGTGCTTACAATGGGTTTGAATTGCCTTTATATAGGCAAGTTACAACCATGGTTAACTTAAACTAACCTTAGTTAATTTAAAATACATTTCAAATGAAATGAAAGAAAACATAAAAAAATGCAAATTAAATAAGTCTCCTAAATCTCATTACAAAGTACAATTAAATATAAACATAATTAAAATATCATAATTTGCATGCTTGCACTTTCCCCTTGATTGAGTTGTCTTGGATTCGAATTTTCATTTGATTGTTTGAATTCAACTTGGAGAATCATTGGCATTCGAATCCATGCTGGACGTCATTAAAAATTTAAAAATATCAAGGCTGGAGCATTTGAGAAGTTCTGGAATCAAAAGCATCCTATAAATGCTTGAAAAATGCTGAAAAAGTGAAATCAAGGCAGAAGGCACGCAGGAGCATGGAATGGGCGCTAGGATGCACATGCAGGTTGTTGGCGTGTGCTAGGTTGGGCGCGCAGGTGTGCACTGAAGGCATGCAAGGCGTGCGTAGCAAGGCAGTGTGCGAGCACGCGCACTTGCATGAGTGCGACTGTACATGCAAGGCAGGAGCGCGGTGCCAATCAGGGGAAATTTTTGTGCGGCCTGTTTTCACTCATTTCTTATCAGAATTGAGTCCTGTTTTTTTCCTTAGCTTCGTGTAGGACCCGCCGTCACGAGTACCCCTGTTGCTGAATAATATGAGGAGCTTTTATTAATAATCTAAAAACTCGGGTACCCGCAACGGGAATCCTACGAAAATAAAATCAACTGAAACTATACATCTCTGCACATGTGGAAGCTTTACATTAATTAAAACTGAAATATACATTGTCTTTCTGTACAATGGGCCTCATGGCCTTTTCATACATATACACTGTTTCTGTACATCGGATTACATAAAGTATATACAATATGACCACACATGTCCAAAACTGTAAACTGTACAACACAAAACTGAGATTGTGGTGTGGGCCCTCTCCCGCAAGCCTCGAACCACCTGTTCCTCAGAGACAGCACGAACACCTGAAAAGGATGGAAGAAGGAGGGGGATGAGTGATAAAGATCACCCAGTAAGCGCTCTTTACTTCCCTCAAAACCTAAGCAAGCACAAACAATCACAAACATACCTGGCCTCGGCACTATTCATACATCTATGCGCTTGCTGGAATCTGAAACTACTTTACTGATTATCTGATTCTCATTATATGTTGATTTCATTATTATTCATGTCATGATGTGTATGTCATGCCATGCTACTGATAATACTATTGATGCATGCATCTGAATAACTGAATATCTGAATGTACCCGTAGGTACCTGCTGTGCTGATCAGACTTGGTGAACACAAGGATTCGGCATCCTGGCCATGTGGGCTGAATAGTCTAGCTACTGGCTAGAAAGCTGAATAATAACTGCTGAACGATCTGACTGGTGTCAGAAGGCTAAATCTGAAATGCTGCTGGACATTCTGACTGGTGTCAGAAAGCTGAATCCCACAGATGCTCCCTTGAGTTCACCCGATACTCTTACCCGTACATCAGGTTCTGAATACTGAATACTGCTGAATTCAAATCCCTTGATCCTTTCTGAAGCTACATGTCATGCTATGATATACATATGCAGCTTTATTAACTGAATTCATGCTCATCTGATGCTTATCTGAAGCATTTTAATCATTAAGCGAATTTTCCATGCTTTATTTATCATTTTCAATTCTTTTTCTGAAAACTGCAGGTGCATGGGCGTGTGGGACAAAGCACACGGGCGTGCATGCCTCACACACGGGCGTGCATGACTAAGGCACACGGGCGTGTGCCTGGATGCACGGGATCGTACATCGATCGTGCGTCCACCCGTGCAAGCTACTGGAATTCTGGACAATTCATGAAGAAAACTCGCACACGGGCGTGTCCCTCAGGACACACGGGCGTGTGTCTAGCTTTTCTGCCCGTGCATACAGCGTGCACATGGGCGTGTGTTCTGGAAAACAAAGGCACACGACCGTGCCATGCAGGCACACGGTCGTGTGTCTTGTTCTTTAACAAGAACACTTGCCGGAAATGCACAAATTCTCAACCATATCAACATCAATTACAAATTCACTTCAAACACATGTTCCCAGCACCCCAAATAACACAATTTAAGTCTCAAACGCAACATGCATCAAGCATTCACAAATTCACCATGGAAGCATTAGCTTTCTCTCACTAGAACAAGCTCAATCATGCATGTATGGATCAAAATGGCAAAATCAACATCTCAACAAGAATTCTCATCATTTAAACATGCATTAAGTTCATCCAAGCATCACAACTCATCAAACATGCTGGGAAAATGTGAGGAGAAGTAAACGAACACTTACCTCTCGCCATTGCCTCTGAAAACTACACTTTCAAACTATTTTCTTGGCTCTCTCACCGGATTGGGAGCAACCGCTGGCTGGATTTCCTCTCTAAGGTTGGGAGGAACTAAAATGAAGAGAGAAACCTTGGCTAAAATGAAAGTGGGTGAGAAAAGAAACTAAGTCTCACGGCTCTCATATTTATACTAAGCCATGCACGGGCGTGCTCATGGGAAAATAGACTTAATCCATTTCCTGCTCACTCGTCTGATCGAATCCTTCTGAAAGGACCCATACAAAAGCCACATAGGCTCTGGAAACTTACTAACTCACCCCTGAACTCATCTAGACTCCCAATCTCTCTCTGAACTCATTTCTAAACTCTTCCCCTAAGGGCTTTCTAACCTGGGATGCTACACTTCGTATGAAGCCACTTAATAAAATTTGACTCTTTGGTGTGCCGTTTTCAAATTTTTTGAATTCCATGCATGATCCGAAGGCCTTGAAGAATATTATGTTTACTAGTCCAGAAGGTGTTGGTGTTATCGTGCACAATTGGAATTATGACATTCAGAGGCACATTTGGTCTTCTTTTCTGAGCATAGATAACTGGAATGCACTTTTGAAGGCTTGACATACAAATTGTGGGTAAGGCTGGATTCAAACCGAACATATTTGGATTCATTTTTATGTTCAGCTCGAACAAACCCAAACATGAACACGAACATGAACCCGAACTATAATTTTAAAATTCAACGAATACAAGTCCAAACACGAACTATGTGAACCGAACACGTTCACAAACCCGAACTTAAAATAAAAATTTTTTAATTATATTTTATTAATTATTTGTATTAATTATAATTTGTAATAACTATAAAAACTAATTATATGAATCGAATACGAATACGAATACGAACTTAGTTATACGAATCGAACACGAATACAAACTTTGCTATAAAATATTCAGTGAACACGAACACGAACTAGAACCCGAACAGTACGAAACGAGCTCGAACACGAACATGTGTCTGTTCGTGTTTGGTTCGGCTCGAATCTAGCCTTAATTGTGGGCATCAAAAACTTGATTGTTGAAGTCACCTTCGATTTCACACACACAAGAGCAGATATGGATTCATATAAGATAGGAAACACTAGCCAATTTTTAGATATAAGAGTCAGTTCCTAACAATCAATCCAACTAGGTTTTAGCTAGAGTTAGAGAGATAAAAGATTTTAGCAGGTTTAAGTAAGTATTTCCTTACCTCTTTTTTGTTTTGCTTAGCATGTAACTTCTTGGATGAGTCTGGTTTGTGATTTAGCATGTTTTCAACTTATTAAGCATGATTCTAGGTTGATAATGATAAGATAAAAGAGAATTTTTGAGTTAAAAGCTTAGATAGGCTCTCAAGAGTTAGTTGGTGTAGGTTAGGTTGGTTATTTCCCTAGCTTTCATGTATAGGCGAGTTCCCTCGTCACGCTTAGGCTATTCAGGCTTGCCTGTTTGGTTATTTTACTTTATAAATTTTTTAATTACAAAAAAAAGTTTGAGTTAGAAGCATGCTTAGATTTCCTAATGCCTAAGGTAAGTGTGTTAGGGATTAGAAGCATGTTAGACTGAAATTTGGCCATTTTGATAAGGAAAATGTGTCTTTAGTGGAATGTCTTACACGTGGATATGCTAAAATAATTTTAATTTTGTGTGTTTCAATAAAGTTTTATCGAAACGGAGTAGGACACATTACTGTGCACCCAAGGATGAATGCTTCTGCTATCATGCTTTAGCAGAGTCATGGTTGTGTATGTGAGGTGTGCATGACTAGAGTTGTGAGTGTTACAACCGTGCAAAGGTATGCACAACTATGCACATGTAAGAAGCCATAAATAAGCCAAAATTTTCAAAAGCTCGCATGATTAGATATAAGGCTAGACACACGACTGTGCATTTCATGTATGATCCTGCATTTGAGAGGGCACACATGTACACTTAGTGACAATAGTAATTTTAAAGCATGACTTCTTGAATAAGAAATAGAAAAGAAACAAAGCAGTAATAAGCAATAGAAAAGAATAGAACAAACAATAAGAGAACACTTTTCTAGAATCATACCTTCAATCTTATACAAGTATAAGAGAACTCAATAACAACCTAGAAACAATATAAGTAATCGATAGATAACGATCAAAAAACATAAATGAAAATAAAATACAGTAATGGAAACTATTATAGAAATATTCAGAATAGAAAACTAACAAAAACATAATAGATACAAAATAGTATATGTAGAACTTATTTACAAAACTAGAAGCTTCAGTAAGAAATACACAAAATGTAATCAAAGAAAAAGAAAATAGATTACATGCATGATATGCATTAAATGACACGACACGCCAAAGCAGAGTTTTCAGAAAAAAAAAAAAAAAAAAAAAGGATCAAGTGATCCATGTGTATCAATTTTCAGCATAAAACCTGATATCTGGGTTAGTTATTAAAGGTGAATACAAAGAGACATCTATGGGATTCCAGCTTTCTAACTATAGTTATATTAGTTGGATTCCAGCTTACAAGTCTAAGAACTAGTATGATAGGACATTCTAGCTTACTAGCATTTTGCTAGTATAGTTTGTAGCGACCCCCACCCAAGGTCACTGTGCATTGTGAAAAATACTATAAATCAAAATAAAATATACCTGTGATGGGGATATCTACAGTAAAAAGACTGTTGCTGCTACTGAATTTAAAATTTCTTTATATGTAAAAGCTGTTCACATAATTTACTTTAATAGTAAATCAAAATTACTGAAATATACGTGTAAAATCCCCAAGCTACTCATGTATAGAACATACTACTCATATAGTATATATTAAAGCATAATACACAAACATATACATGAGAAATAAGTAAAAGTATGCGAGCCAAACATGCTATCTGCTACCGAGCCATATCCCTAAAAAACCTGATAGCTGTCTTACTCTTGCTCAGCCCTCTCTAATCGTTGACCTGTAAAAAGGAAACAAGGAAGAAGGGGTGAGTGACAAAATCACTTAGCTGGCTATGTGACTCATCACGTAAACCACCGCTTAACTATTTTTCTTATTTCTGATTCTCTTTATATTCTGAAGTGCATCTGTTTTCTGTATAATTCTTTGTCTTATTCTGCTCTGTTTCTCATGAGATGTTGTACATGACATGAAATGTATATGTTGATGTCATGTGTATACTATAAAATCATAAACTTGCCCTTGGGCCTGATTTTTTGAAAAAACATTCTTTTCTGAAAACTCTTTCTGATAATAAAAGCTGTGATCCAAAGATCCTAAATATATACATATAGTATAAGCTGAAAACTGTATCAGAAAGTATTATATCTGAAAATATCTATTATACTAGCCAAACTAATGAATACAAGGATTCAACACCCTGACCGTGTGAGCTCAAATCCTATTGAATCTACTTATGCACAACAAGCACTCTCTCTAACGAGCTTGGTCAATGACCATGTCCTCTCTAGCAGATGTTGGTTTCTCTCTCTAGCAGGGGTGCGAACTCACCAGTGCCCCCTCGTATCTACCCCTAACTGATATTCGAAACATTGTATACTTATGCTTTAAAATCATACTATTGGATCCTTGGATCCGTTTCTGAAAAATCATCTGATATGACATCCGTGATCTATGTTGATAATCATGCATGATATGTTGTTATATCATTTTATTACTGAGTTATATGTGCTTAGAAATGGTTTAGAGTGGCTTAAATTTGCTTTAACATTCTTTTTTCTACTTTTCTTAAGGTGCACGGGCGTGTGCCTTTATGTGCACGGGCGTGTGTAAAGGCACATGGCACTGTGTACATGTCGTGTCCTTGGGTGTGCTAGCTATTGGAATCACTTTATTAAACTTTGGCTAGCCACATGGGCGTGTATACAAGGCACAAGATTGTGTCCCACACTACATGGGCATGTAGCTGCCTCACAACACTTTTGTGTCTTGCTTACATAGGCATGTAGAATTGGGACTGGACACACAGGCGTGTGCACTCGGTTACACGAGCGTGTGTTTAGATTTTCATACACATACGAGTGTTATGCATGGTCGTGCTTATATAGAAATGAGGCCACACGGGTGTGTGCCCTCCGCTATACGGTCGTGTGCTCAACTCAAATTTTGCAGATTACATTTGGAAACCTAGAAATCCCACTCCAATCTCATCCAAACTTTAACCCAACAACAATACACACTCAAAACTGCTACTAACATGCATATATTCATCACAAACTCATCTCAATCATGCCACATATATTAATTAAAGCATACAACTCATGTATACAAAGAAATACACATATAAACATGCAATTAGCCACTCAATCAACCAAAAATTCATCATCTCAAAGCTCAAGCATGCTGATAACACTTCAAACAACACACAATAATTCTTCACAACTCAAAACAGCAAAACATGCTATGAACAAGTGAAAGAGGTAAGGAAACACTTATCTCTCACCATGAAAACTGGACCTCTCTCTCTGGAAGCTTTTATATCTAATATGGAACTGAACTACTAGGGGATCATTTTCAACCACCCGAGGGTTTATTGGAGCTGAGGGAAGAAGAAGAAAATGAAAATTAGAAAAGCTGGGAACTGCATGACTAAAACAAATAAAAGAATAAATGGCTAAATGGCAAGACACACAGTTATGTGTGTAGTGGAAATCTGAATTTCCATTTGCTATACATGGAATATTCACCCAAAATATCTATGTACAAGCCACAAAAGGCTTCTAAAAGACTCTTATATCCCTGAACCCTCTTAAAACTTTTTCCTATCAAGAAAATCTCTCTTTTACCCTCGGTTCAGAACCTAAAATGACAGTTCTACCCTCGGGCTATTACAATTCTCCCCCTCCAATAAAAATTCCATCCCCGAAATTACCTAAACAAATCAGTGAATCTATCTCTCATCTCGACCTCAACCTCCTAGGTAGTTTCCTTGATTCTCTGACTTTTCCACAGAACATTAACCAGAAGAATCTTTATGTTTCTAAGTGTCTTCACTCCGTAGTCTAAAATCTGAACTGGTACTTCTTGGTAACTCAAATCATCTGACAACTCCAGATCTTGAACCTCTAACACATGAGAAGGATCTTTCACATATTTTCTCAATTGAGACATATGAAATACACTATGGATCCTATCCAAGCTAGTTGGAAAGGCTAATCTGTAAGCAACTCAGCTTGCTCTCTCTAGAATATGATATGGACCAATAAATCTCGGAGCCAACTTGCCTTTCCTACCAAATCTTAAGACACATCTGCAGGAAGTAACTCTCAAAAACACGTGGTCTCCAACCTCAAACTCCATGTCCCTATGCCTCAGATCTGTATAGCTTTTTTGATGATCGTGGGCTTGTTTAATTCTCTACTTGATAACTCTAATCTACTCAATCATCAACTAAGTTATCTCTAGGCCCACTACTGACTCTAATGAGTCTTTCTCACCAATGTTATCCCAATGCAGTGGCGATCTGTATCTCCTACCATACAAAACTTCGAAAGGTGTCATCTGAATAGTGGACTGATAACTATTATTGTAAGCAAACTCCATCAACGGCAGCAAATCAGCCTAACTAGTTTGAAAATCCATGCAGCAGACCTTTAACATATCCTTTAGGATCTGATTAACTCTCTCAGTCTGACTATCTGTCTGCGGGTGATAGGCTGAACTGAAATAAAACCTGGTCCCCAATGCTCTCTATAAATTACTCTAGAAAGTTGATAAAAATCTCGAATCTCTGTCTGATACTATATCTCTAGGAACCCCATGTAATCTAACCACCTCTCTGATATACAAACGACCCTACTAATCAGTACTCATGCCCTCTTTGATCGGTAAGAAGTGAGCAGACTTAATCAATCTATAATTACCCAAATGTTGTTATACCTACACTGCACTCTAGAAAATCCTAAAATGAAATCCCTGGAGATACTTTTCCATTTCCACTTAGGAATCTTCAATGGCTGTAACAACCTAGAAGGTCTCTAATGCTTTGTCTTGACTAACTGACAAGTCAAACATCTGGTAACAAAATCTGAAATATCTCTCTTCATACCAGACCACCAAAATACTCTCTTGAGATTTTGATACATCTTGGTACTATCGGGATGTGCTGAATAAACTGTATTATAAGCCTTTGACAAGATTCTCTGTCTCAAATCTGAGTCCTCTAGCACACAAACCCTATCTTTGAATCTCATAATCTTATCTCTGATCTCAAAGTTTGGCACTGTACCCTCAAAGACCCTTTGAATCATACTCTGAACCCATATATTAGACATCTGACCAACCTTGATATCATCCAATAGCGTGGACATAATCTGAAGTCTAGAAAAACCAACTGTCATTATCTCAATATCCTCTCTGGAAATCTCATACTGTAACTGACTCTGCACTGAAATTATGGACAAAGTTACTCTTCTACTTAAAGCATCATCTATTATATTAGCTTTACCTGGATGATCACGAATCTCGCAATCATAATCCTTCACCAGCTCTAACCATCTCCTCTGTCTCATATTCAATTCTCTTTGGATGAAGAAATACTTGAGACTTTGATAATCTGAATAAATGCAGCATCTGATACCATACAGATAATGTCTCTAGATCTTCGAAGTAAACACTTTGCAGTCAACTCTAAATCATGCGTAGGGTATCTCAACTCATAGTCCTTTAATTGCCTAGAGGCATAGGTAATTACCTTACCTTGTTGTATCAATACTGCTCTAATCTCATGATGGGAAACATCTGTGTAAATATCATAGTCAACACTCTTCTAAGGCAATGCCAACACTGGAGCACTGGTCAATCTCTATTTTAACTCTTGAAATCTCTCTTCACATACCTCGGTCTAAACAAGAAACCTCACTCCGAGTCATAGTTGTCAATGGCCTCGTTATGTTAGAAAAACCCTCGATAAATCTTTGGTAATAACTAGCCAAACCAAGAAAACTTCTAACCTCCTTAGGTGTCCTTGGCCTCGGCCAACTTAAGATAACATCTACCTTACTTTGATCTACTGAAATACCAGTTACTGAGACTATATGCCCAAGAAATGCCACACTGCTAAACCAAAACTCACATTTGCTGAATTTGTCATAAAGTTGACGATCTCTCAATCTCTGAAGAACAAACCTCAAGTGTTCCTCATGCTCCTCTACACTCCTCGAGTAGACCAAGATGTTGTCAATAAATACCACAATAAATCTATTTAGACAGTCTTGGAAAACTCAGTTCATCAAATCTATAAACATAGCAGAAGCATTTGTTAATCCAAAAGGCATCACCACTGATGCGTTAAAAGTTTAAACCCTAACTTCCTAGCAAGTGTATTAGTTCAAAGTAATACAAGAAGTATTCAGGGTGTCTTATCCACGGGATCGCATAAGCAAGTACCAAGAAGACACTACTCCTAACTTTATCTAAACTATCGAATACGAGTCGAAAATAAATATGAAAACTAAAACCAAAATAAAATCAAGCAATTAATAAGCATGCCTAGGTAAATCGAATAACAATATGTGAGATGGTGCTAAGATTTCGGGTTCACTAATTCACTACAATATAGGTTTTTCATATGCTTATATATTTCATGTTATTCATGTGACAACGGAATTCCCTAAATTGATCAACACTCTTTCTCAAGCAATATTAATCCTCATTAATAATCTAATAACCTAAATATCTCTATCTAGGTTTAATTAGATGAAAATGCATTAAGTTCTATGGAATCCACTAGCTTTCAACACAAGCCTATTGTGCCTATGACTATTGCATGTATTATCAAATATATCTCTATATTTAATTAGTCCACGGTTTGTATTCTAGTTGCTTTTACGCAAAATCACCTCTCGGTCTCAATCACATAACATAAATCTTATTAAAAAGTGGCCAAGTTTTTAATAGACATGACGTTCAGAATGCAAACTCACATGAAATAACATGCTTGTAATTTAGATTCGAAAAACACTACACATTCATGAATTAGCTAGCCCTAATCTTAGCAATAATTTTTTTTAGTTCATCATTAAACACAAATAAGCAATGAGATTCAAACAAAGCATAAGCATAATGGAGAAATAAGAACAAAACCAGATGAAGTGTTGAATCTCTTATTGAAGTTGATGAAAAATATTCTCACAATTGTAATCCGAAAAGCTTTTGATTGAATCTCCAAAATAAAAGATTGAATATCTGAAAAGTGTGTGAAGAATCTCTCAAAAAATCTCCTAGGACGGCTCTCCCTACTTCCAAAATTACAAAGTATTATATAT
>JAJEJH010000043.1:763945-934754 GCA_026122585.1 Anacardium occidentale
TGCAAGGATGATTATGCAAAGAAGTTCAAAGTTATACAACTCGTACATGACCATGCAAAATTGGCACACGAACGTGTGTAAGTATAATAACTCCCGTGTGAAGTTTGTGTGTTATCTGTGCATAAAAGTCGTGTGAGCTTCTGGAATTAGAAGCAAAAATCTTGAAGACATAAAGCATGACCAAGCTTCATAGGTATACGATCATTTATCATTGGTAAGTATATTAAATTCGACTGTTGAGAGTCTACTCGAGACCATAAATATAGCAAGCACGATCGTGCGCTCTAAAAGTATTATCGTGCACCTGAAAATTTTATTGTAAAACCAGCCTTTTCAACTGCTCCAATTAATATAAATTTATATAAACAACTCCTTACCACTTTAGGTAGTAAATCAAGTATAAAAGGAGACCATTTTAAAGAGAAAAAGGTTAGAAAATGTATTACTCAACCAAACTGTTTACACTTCTCATATTGCTCACAAAAATTATCTCCCAAGTTCACAAATATACTAATTTGAGAAAGTTGTACTTCATTATGTGTTTTAGTCTCTTTAGAGGCAATAATACGCTTTTCTTGTATTGTTAAACCACTTCTAAAGAAGATGAAATTCCCTTGTCAAAAAAACTATTGTATCTTTGGTGATTAGAAGATAGTGGAACTTCAACTGAGTTGTGATTGAAGAAGAGGATATAAGAAGCTTGTGTTCAAAGCTTCAAACCTCTATAAACTCAATTGAGCACTCTCTAACTTTTCTCTCTTAACTTTGTGTTTCATTTAAATTATTTTAATTGTGTGGTTGATTAGATTTCATTGCTTAGATATTCTGTTGTAAAAATTTTAAAGTTGACACCCCCCTTCTAGGATTGTTACACTAGCCATTAAGGTTTTTCATATATATATATATATATATATATAAATATTATGCGTATTCTGTATATACTATATTTTTATTTATGTATTCCATATATGTTGCATGTATATTTTATTTTATATTATAATGTATATTCTATTATATATGTAACACATATTCCGTATATCTTATACACTTATATTTTGTATATATTACATAGTTTAAGATTATGGGTGTGTGTTGTACATGATTTAATATGTTTTTTACATATATTACTATTCAGGTATATCTGTGTACTATATGTGTCTTTTGTATAATATTTTGCACGTGTATTATATATTATGCGCTGAAGCATATTTTACCTGGAACGGGAAAGAAGGCATTGAATTTCATAATACTAGGAACTGTACATATATATATATAGAGAGACAGAGAGAGAGAGAGAGGTGTGAGTGTATATATTATTATATATTTATTATGTATTACATACATATCACCGGGTTGCATTCTATTTATTTCATTTGGCGGGCTGCTTTCCTTAGGCTAGAGTTCTAATTATCAGTCTTATTTTTATTTTATAAATATAATTTGTTCTAAGAAAATTTTCTTTTATAGGATTTATTTATTATATATATATATATTTATTTAGTTTATTAGATTAATTAATAAATTTGCATTACAAGATTTATTTATTTATTTGATTTATATTTGTTTAGGATTAGAATAAATATATAGGAGTGTGTGAAAAAAAATATGATAATTTTTTTTATTTGTTTTTACCCATTTTATTTTTCGTGGGTAAATATGATTTATTGTATTTGTATGATTAATAATAACATTGTATCACATGATAAAACAAAACTTAATTAAACTCGGTAATGTGTCAAATGAATAAACCATAAAAGTGGAGGCCAGCCCTTGGGTTTGATAGCATAGGTGTCTAACACCATTTCATCGTCATACCTAACTCTCCAAACCCAACCGATTGAACAAGTAAAAATGGTTAGGTCCTCTACAAAGGATCTATAAATCGTCTATCCTTATCGATGTATACTTTTCTAAGGTAATCCTCGGGTGGCAACTCCATATACTTCATAATAAGCCACAAACCTATTATGCGCTTCTCTTGACTACATTTAAGGTGGTTAAACAAGAATGACAAATTTATTCTAGCTCGATGTAACATCCCAGGATTAGAAAAGCCCTTAGGGGTAGAGTTTTGGGGTTAGATGTGAGATTTAGTAATAGATTAGGAGTCTAGAAGAGTTTAGGGGTGAGATAGCAAGTTTTCAGAGCTTGTGTGGCTTTCGGATGATTCCCTTTGGGAGGTTTCAATCTTGCGTAGCATGAAAAATGAATTATACTCATTTTCCCTTGTGCACTCTTATGCACTGTGCCTTACACACCCATGCATGTGTGTTAGTTAACAGAGAGACGGGAGATTAAGTTTATTTCTCACCCAGCTTTTCCCATTTCAACTTAAGTTCTTCTCTTATTTCAGTGACTCCCAACCCTAGAACTGATTTACAGCTTCTAGTAGCTCCCAATCCAGCTAGAGAAGGAAGAGATTAGCTTGAGATAGAGATTCCAGCAACCATGGCAAGAGGTAAGTGTCTCCTTACTTCTTCCTTGCGTTTCACAGCTTACATTTGATGATTGATGATGTTTGGAAATGTGTGTTTACGTTTCTAGCATGTTATGAAATGTGTATATGTTGATATGCTAATGAAATGATGCATGAGATGATGATTTCCACCCTTGAAATATGCTTGCTTTGCTTGTGTGTGTTTATGTGAGAGAAATGAGACATTTCCATGGTGAAATGAGTTGGGATGGATGAATGATGAAATTGGTGCTTGTAATGTGCATTTTGAAGTGCCTAAAATGTTTGTTAGCAGTTAATTTGAGTTTGGTTAAGAAATGGATAGATTTCATGTATTTCCAGGCATGTGTCATCGGTGTAGAACAAGACACACACTCGTGTGCCCATATGAGCACGCCCGTGTGCCTTTGTTTCTGTAAGGACACTCCCATGTGCACGAATTGTGAACGACTTGGTTTACAGAAGCACGTCCGTGTGTCTTGAAGGACACGGTCGTGTGCTAGTTATTTCAGTGTTTTGTGTAGTTTTTCCAAAAGTGAGCATGACTGGCTGCATGGCCAGCGCACGACCCCGTGCGTCAGGGCACACGCCTGTGTGCCTTTGCCATGCACACCCATGTGTGTCTCCTGCACGCCCGTGTGCTTTGCTCACACGCCCGTGCGCTTTGCTCACACGCCTGTGCAACAGTAAAATTTTCCAGAATTCGTAAAAAATGATTAATTAAGCATGAAAAACTTTTCAAAAGGCTAATAAACATCAGATAAACAAGGAATTAGTTAATAATTACTGTATGAGCATATCATAGCATGACATTTAGCATGAGAGAGGATCAAAGGATCTGAATTCAGTAGTATTCAGCATTCAGAACCCGATATCCAGGTTATAGATTTAGGTAAACTCGAGGGGGTATCTGTGAGATTTCAGCCTTCTGACACCAGTCAGATTGTCCAACATTATATATTCAGCTTTCTAACTTATCGCTAGACTGTTCAACCCACATGGCCAAGATAGCGAATCCTTGTGTTCATCAGTCTAATCAGCACAACAGGTACCTTCGGGTATGTATAGATTCAGATGCATGCATATACAGTTTTCAATTAGCATGACATGACATGTATTAATAATGAGATCCAGATAACAGGATAAGCAGAATAAGCGATTCCAGCAAGCGATTAGATGAATGTTAGGGCCAAGCCAGGTATGTGTGTTTATGTTTGCTTGCTTGGGTTGAGAGAAGTAAAGAATGCTTACTGGGTGATCTTTATCACTCATCCCTTTTCTTCTTCCTTCCTCTTCAGGTCAGTGTGCTGCTAGCAAGGAGTGGGTGGACCAAGGCTGACAGGAGAGAGCCCCATACTAGTTTTTAATATGTATTTTCAGTTTTGAACCTGTTGGTCTTGTATTGTGAATGTTTCATTTACTTAGATGTAGTTAGATTGTACAGAACAGTATGTATATATGAAAAGGTCAGCTGGGCTCATTATATATATTTCAGTTTCAGTTTTGAGCTTCTACTATGCATATGCACTTAGTAGAAAATTTCTTTTCGTAGGATTCCCGTCACGTGTACCCAATTTTTAGATTATGAATAAAAGAAATGATATTATTATGTAGCAGGGGTCAATATCCTAACCACTAAGATTAATGTTTGATATTAGTATACAATTCCATTAATTCTTATGGTCTTACACCAATATTTCATGTGTTAACCCATATAGGGGAAAATAAAATATATTTGGCACTTGACATCGGCACAATCAAATTTGAGGATTCAAAATTCACCACCTTATAGTGGTACCTTGTTTGTCTATAATAGTAAAGTCATGTTAAGTTGTTGAGCTTAAAACACAAAACAATACTCCTAGTCAAAGAAAAAATTTGCTCAACACCTCAAGTGTTGATGTCATAATTGACTTTGGCAGGTGTGACAACAATAACCACCAGACGTGTAAATTAAACCCATATGACTATTTGAATGCCTACAAGGCTTTCTTAGAGAAAGTGATTAATTGCATACTTTAGAATTCATTTTAGACATGTAAAGCATAATTTGGTCACTTAGTGTATAAAGCTCTAGAGGCTAATAACATTTATTATAATGCACTAAATGCACCAAAGTGGTCAAGATGCTTAAGTTAGGTCTTTAAGAAATAATCGACATCATGTTGATACAACCTTTCATAATACTAAAAGAGTAAATTATGTTGGGAGGTTAAAAATTGACAAAACTACATTAGAAAAGCCATGATAACATAAGGCACTTTTTTAGACCTATCAGAACTGCATAATCTCATTTGCTACAATGAAAGACAACATATGCCCTTACTAACTAACACGAAAAACCACACAAATACTTATCCATCATAAGCTCTCACTTTATAAAGGATTCAGATTCCAAACTTCTCTCTTCCATCATATAACAAAGTGTTGTGTCACCTCAACATTTATCTTCACAAAGATAACAAAACATATTAAATCAACATGATTTAATACTCTTAGAGTTAAGTAAAACATCATGTCATGGCTTGACAATGAAATTCCTCTAATTAATGAGAAGGAAAAACTATCAATAGACATGTAAAAGCAACTAAAGAAGAAAACTTTGTGAAATATGAAAGACTTTAGTCAAATGTTCTCTTTTTATATCCAAAACACGATAATTGGCAAAAGTCAAGCATTTTTTTATGGGTGACAAAAGTCAATCATGGTCATTCATCATAATTCCTAACGCATGTCAATCATCTTATAATGCAAACAATGCATGTCTAATCCTATTCGATTGGAAAGTGAAACAATGAGATTGATATGCAACTTGAAATGTATAGAGTCATTACGATGCCAACTAGTATTTCTTTATCACAAAAATATAGAAATCTCTTTATAACACCAACTCGTACAAACTAGAAGACAACCAAAGTTCTTAAAGTTCTACTCATACTATAAGAATTAGGAAACAAATGTAATGTGATATTCTTTATCCTTTGGAGTCTCTTTTTGAAAAGCATCTCATAGAATAATTTTATTGTAGCACCTATGACCAATGATCAAATGTTAGACTAGCTTTTCCTTATCCATCGAGCAACTATGGATATAAGTAAACAACTTAAGATTGTGAAAAGACTTCTACTTAGCAAAGAATCTATTTAAAATCTTCAACAAAAAATTTCCTATTTCTTATCTATGAGAACAAGGGGAAGCTATCTTCACTTTCCTAATTGGGATATTTATGATATAGTGAGTATTTTTATTTAGTTCAATTGGAATAGGATACAATCCTTATAATCATTTTTTAATTAGGAATCTCTCGATTCTCCTAATTTGTTTGTAATTTCTCCTCACAAGTTTTTTAACCAATAAGGATCATTGAGAAAGAGAGATCAAACACCTTGAGACTCAATGTTATCTACAGATACACCAGAGCACATATTTTTATTGTATTCCTTCTTTATATAGTGTATAATTGCTAATAGCTATACCATGGAAGTATGTATTTAAACCATTGGCCGAAACTATGTCAAAATGCTTGTATTTTATTATCTTTTTACTTTATGCTTTCTTCTCTTACCTCTATGTTACTTCAAAGTAGGACATTAGTCTTATAAGATTCTAATCACTATGACCGTATCCTCATATATATTCCTTCTTCATATAGCTAATAGCTATGCCATGGAAGTGCGTATTTAAACCATCAGCCAAAACTAAGTTAAAAAGCTTGTGTTTTATTTTCTCTTTAATTTATGCTTTCTTCTCTTATCTCTTTGTCAATTCAAAGGACATTAGACCTTATAAGATTCTAATCACTGTGACCATGTCCTCTTGTATTCCTTCTTTATATAGCTAA
This sequence comes from Anacardium occidentale, assembly GCA_026122585.1. Classification (NCBI taxonomy): domain Eukaryota; kingdom Viridiplantae; phylum Streptophyta; class Magnoliopsida; order Sapindales; family Anacardiaceae; genus Anacardium; species Anacardium occidentale. The sequence continues at coordinate 770,242 of JAJEJH010000043.1, forward strand.
TAGCTACACCATGGAAGTATGTGTTTAAACCATCAACCAAAACTATGTTAAGAAGCTTGTATTTTATTATCTCTGTACTTTATGCTTTCTTTTCTTACCTTTTTGTCAATTCAAAGTAGGGCATTAGATCTTATACGATTCTAATTACTGTGACCATATCCTCACTTATGTAAGGCTTTGTATTACATACACTAATTGGTGATGAAAAATCACATAAAAAATTATCATATTGCAAGTCTCAATAATTTAGCAATTCTTACTAACATTTTAAAGCAATCAAAAGCCAAAAATCCCTACATCCCTCAAAAGAATACTTCACTCAAGTGTTATGCAATAGGGATGAGATTTAACAAATTCTGAAGAGCATCTGGGTGGAACTTCCGGGCAAATAAGTAACATGGTCGCTTAACACCATTCCAAAGACAAGGCTGAACTTGCACTTCCCTCTAGAGATTTAAAAAAAAAAAACGGAAGTATCATTAGAATTATTTAACTAGTTAACTCTAGTCCTTTTTAGAACAAAAACCAGGTCATATAAATATATTACCTTTTTATCACTTGTTACATGGACGCTTTGATCGATTGACTGCAAACGGATATAACAAATTTATCAATGTATTAATACGAGTAGAAATTAGGAGACCTTCTTGTGAAAAACAAGAAGGGTATTTTATATGCCCCTTCAGACTGTTTAATTCGGGTGCATCAGTCATTTCAGAAAGCATAAAAAATTTCTCTAAGGTAATAAAAACTCCTGAAAATTATTAAAACCACTCTGTCTTGTGGTTATTTTTTATATTCTCTGAGGAATTTGGATATGCATAGATTTCATAATAATAATACTAAACGATAATTATAATAGTAAGCCAAATCAGTAAAAGTTTATACCGCAATTTTCCTCAGAAGCTCGTAAGTAACATCTTCAGCCTTGTATAAAGCAGGGTGATGTTTTCTGGCTGACCAATCAACATGTGTTAATGACCAATTTGCGATTCCAACAGGATCCATCAACTGAAAATATTAAAAAAAAAAATTATTGATTACTATATGAAGCTAAATTTGTGACAAAGTACTGAGGGAGTTGCTTACATGGAAGAATGTTGGCAAGTAATGTTCATCAGGGATGCAAAATGACTTCAGCTCTAACTGTAACAATTAACAAGTTCTTTTTCTCATCAACACATGTTTTCAAAATCTCATATTAAGTATGTATAACTTCATTGATTCAAATACTAAGTTCAAATCTACAGTTAATTCAACAAACAAAAAAATACCTTGCAGTAATCTCGGAATTTTGAGTAGTATAAATTGTCTGCCAAAGTTATCACTGCATGTTTTCGCTTCATTGAGAACCACTGCATTATATTCACCATTGCCGTCTATGAACGGAAGCAAATGAAAAATAAAATATTCATAACATAAAAAAAAAAAAAACTGTCAGCTATCATCTTCATCTCCCTGAACATCATACTATTAGGCCCGAGTAATTTAGGAATGTTACAGTATTTAACTAAGAAAAATTATTAGACATACACACACACACACACACACACACACATATATTATTGCCAATTAGAGTTAGATTCTAACTGTTATAATAAGGTTTTTGGAAGATACAATGGGAGCTTTTGATAATCAATTTCAACATAACGTTGCATTTTGAGAGATAGATCACCACTGAAGTCTCTTAGCAGAATGCTAAAAGTCTTATTTTTTAAATTATACTTCTTATCTTTTCCTTCAATCAAATTTCATTACATTTAGTTATATAATTCATAATACCAATCTTACAATATGAGGTTTAAAACAATTGGTATCAAAATCTCATTCCAAGCTTGTGGTTAACACAAAGATGAAGAATATGATAGAACTCTTGGAAAAGGAAAGTCAAGGAGTCAAATTAAGGACCAAGTCTAGAAAGTGGAGGAGAAACTATAGGAAATTTCGTTCCAAAAATTGGAAGTGAATTTTTTTTCAAGATTTTGACGATAAAAGATATGTTTGCAGTGATGGACGTGAAATAGGCTTGGTCAAAGAACAAACGACACCCATTTGGAATTACCATCCTACAACAATCAATCATCAACAAAATTCCGTCAACCAAACTTCCTCCAGATAAAACTTTACCCTACTTCGTGCAAACCAGCCACCAACAAACCCCCCAATCAACCCTCTAGCTAAACCTATGGTAGATGAATTAAAATTCATTAAATTAATTAGCTCAACATCCCTAATGCATGAATTGAGAAATACATATTCCTTAGACATGTATATGAGTACACAAACACAAGAACTGATAAAATTCATGCAAGTGTGAACAGCCAAGTTCATCAATGAATGAATATTCATGCATGTGTGAATAGTAAAATTAAAAAAATAAATGAATATGCATGAATAAGATAATAATGAACATGCATAAACTAAGAGATGCATGAATGTGATAGTTATGTTAAAATAATAACTTCAATATGAAGAGTCATGTATACATCGATAACTTAAATTTGAAGAGACATTTATAATAATGGCTTTAATGTGAAGAGCTATGTACACATAAATGGGTTAACATCAACAAAGATAGTTGACTTTGTTTATAAAAAGAAGACATAATTTTTTAAAGAAAGTATAGCCACTTGCTTTTTCTCCTCTCAAATTTATAAAATCTCTTAAAATTATTTTGTTTTCTAAGTATTGTAGATTCAAGAAGTTTGATCAAAGCCTACTAACTGTTATGATGCATCTATCAGAAGATTGAGGAGTTGTATCTTGAAAAACAAAGTTCAATAATTCCGCTTAACACCATGGATAGTGTCACGGGGTCAATTTCGTGCCACAAATTTTTTTCGAAATAGGGTTCTGTGATGGCGCTAAGTCCACGGAAACCTAGCCAACCAATGTTCGAAATCTAGCAACAGGGGAAAATCACAGTAATCGAATCCAACACACAGTAATCTATAGGAGAATCGTCCCAACCTTTTATTATCGAAAAAGGATTACACAGGTCTGCATGAAGAGCTTACACAACCTGCTTTCGCACTCACTGTTTTTCACTCTCCTTTTCCCAACCCACAAAGCAAGAATACACTCCTTGCCCTGTTTATAGAATTCTCTCAAACCCTTCTTTTCAACCTGAGAACAATTTCTAATTCACTCTCTAATCTGCTAACTAAACAAGTCAGCAGCTTATATAACATTGGATACAATTAAGCCTTAGGTAAAGTCAATCCATTGCCACTTGGTGCAAAAGTCTAGCCTTCACAGTCTTAGGTAGACTTCATGCAAAGCAGCCACATAGCCTTCTAATATGCAAGCAGCCACATAATTTGTCCAACATGCACATATTTCAGCCTAAGCTTTAGCCTTCAATTAGGTCTAGTCTGCCTCTAAGTAATCCAACCCGCAAATGGAGGTTTCCAACACAAGATTTAGCCCACATCAAAGAAGCCTTCACACACACTTGAGCCTGTTTATGAGTTGGATTTGGCAAGGAGCCTCTATCCATGCCTTCATTGAATCTGCACCATAAGGCCTGTCCACCCACTAGCATGCTTAGATCCACTTACTCAGATTGCCTTTGTTGATGCCCAGCCCACCAACATAGTAGTGCTAGTCCACAGCACAATAGAGTTTGAAGAATATATTTAGCCAACAGAATTTTGCCTATGCCTCCCGACTCGACATAGCACTTTCGAAGGCTCATGTTTTCGAAAACCCACACATGAGCACCTATTTGAATATTTTCCGTCTAACAAATAAGGACTATCATCTTAAAGAGATTCAGTTGTTTTCACAGTTGTTTACTCAAAATTATTATTGTTATTAATTAATTGATTTCTTTTTTTAAGTGAGTCTTCATCTTTAACTTCTTTTTATTTTTCACTTTACACAACAGTCTTAAGAAAATAAATTGTTGTAATGTATTGTTAGAGTGGCTAACAATAACCATATACCTTTTATGGATATTTTTAGAGAAAATGCTCTTATAGTTGATGAAACCACACATGTTGGAATTCCTAGAGATCAAAAAACTCCATGTATTAGTGAACTTATGGCTACAACCACTTTTGGTGGTATGGGTTCAAGTCAAATGACTAGTGGATTGGGAACAAGACTTGGTTATGGATTTGTGCCTTTGGTGACTCAATAGGCTATTATGGTGCCATAACCTACAACTCCATTAGAAACCTAAAAAATTTACGGGTGTTGGATTTAAACAATGGAAATAAAAAAATGTTCTTTTATTTGACCACACTTAATCTGACTAAATATTTATTAGAGGTATGCTCGATAGTTAGTAAAGATGAATAAGATATCATAACACTTGGTGCTTTACATGCATGGAAACATGGAGACTTCTTGTGTAGGAATTATATCCTTAATTGTTTAGTGAATTCATTATACAATGTTTATTATAATATTTAATCTATAAAACTTTTATAGGAATCTTTAGAAAAGAAATATAAAAGTGAGGATAAGGGCACCAAGAAACATGTTGTTGCCAAATTTTTCGAATGTAAAATGATTGATACCAAGACTGTTATATCTTAAATATAGGAATGACAAATAATCTTAAATGATGTTTTTGTAGATAAAATTTCAATGAGTGAGAAATTTCAAGTGGTAGCCACCACTGAAAAGGTATTTACAAGTAAGGTTGATTTCAAAAATTAGTTGAAACATAAACAAAAGAAAAGGGGTATTGATCCTCATCACTTGTCTTTAAATTGAAGAGGATAATAGACAGAGTTCAGGATTCTTCAAAGAACCAAAGGCCAATGTGCTAGAAATTTCCAAACTTAAGATTGATAGGAAAAAAAAAAAAAAAAAGGCATTTCAAGGCAAGTGAAAGTTGAAGGAGAAAATCCAAAAATTCTAAGGGAATTGCTATGTTCGCAATAAGTTTGGAATAGGGCTAATAAATATAAAAAATTCTTGAAGATAGGCAAAGACAAAGCTATCCAATAAGCCAATGTAGTCAAGTAGAATAAAGATGAAAAAAGCTCATTTTGTGATTTTTGAAGTCTCTTTATTGATCAATACTAAAGATTGGTGGATAGACACTAGTGCCACAAATTATATTTGTGTTGACAAGTTTTTATTTACCTCTTATAAGAAGGTTGAAGAAGATGAGAAATTATTTATGGCTGATTCTACTTTAGCTACCATTACAAGAAGAAAGAAGGTGATTCTTACGTTTACTTCTAGCAAAGAATTAATGCTATTGAATGTGTCACATGTTCCAGAGGTTTAAAAGAATCTAATTTCAGATCCCCTACTTATCAAGAAAGGATTCAAGCTAGTATTTGAATCTAATAAATTTGTAATCTTAAAAGAAGGTATGTATATGGAAAAATGGTACTTATTTGATAACTTATTTAAAGCCAATATAGTAGTGATTGATGATAAAGCTAAGTTTTTGTACCCAAAAATTATGAACAAAGGAAACTTATTAGTTTACATCGTTGTATCTCCTTTTCTTTGGCTTGGTAGAGTAGGACATGTAAATTATGGTATAATGAAAAAGATAGCAAATGTAGGATTGATTCCAAAGTTTAGTTTGGATGTTAATTACAAGTGTTAGACTTGTGTAAAAGCTAAATTTGATAAAAAGCAATTCAGTACAATTGATAGGCGATCAAAACCTCTATAATTAATACATAGCAATCTATGTGATTTGAAATTTGTGGAAAGTAGAAGTGGGAAGAAGTATTTTATTACTTTCATGAATGATTACACTTGATATTATTATTTTTATTTACTAGATAGCAAAGATGAAATGATAAGTATATTTATCAAGTATACAAATGAGGTTAATGAGGTTGAAGACCAACTTGATAAAAGATCAAGGTTCTTAGATTTGATAGAGAAAGAGAATTTGGATCTTTAGAGTTTGAAGATGTGTATGCAAGTTTTGGAATAGTTCATCAAACTATTGCACCATATAGTCTACAACAAAATGGTATTACTAAAAGGAAAAGTAAATCTTTAAAAAAGATGGTTAATGTCATGCTTATAAGTTCAAGTTTACCTTAAAACTTGTAGAGAGAGGTAGTTTTAGTTGCTAATTATATTCTAAATAGATTGCCTCACAAGAAAACACGTAATATTCCATATGAGTTATGGAATAAAAGGACAACTTCTTATCATTACTTAAAACTGTAAAGGTGTCTTACCAAGGTTATAGTACCTCTTCTAAAACAAATCAGGCTTGGACCTAAGATTGTTGATTGCATTTTTTTAGATTATGCTCAGAATAACATTGCTTACATATTTTTAGTACATAAATCAGAAATCACTGAAATTCATATCAACACTATTATAAAATCAAGAGATGATGAATTTTTTGAGTATGTATTTCCTATAAAGAGAAAATATTCAAAACTATCTCAGAAGAGATTAAAAGATTTTATTTCTAAAGGTAAACAAGGCAAGGCCGACGAAGTTAGACCTAAAAGAAGTAAAAGATTAAAAGTTATCAAATCCTTTGGTCTAGACTTTTTAACTTATATGTTAAAAGGTAAACCTTAAATGTTTAAGGAGGTAATGTTTATTCTAGAAGCTCCTTTTTTGAAAGAAAAAGTAGACAGTGAAATAGAATCAATCATAGGTAATCATACCTAGGAATGAGTTGATTTTTTAGCCAGAACCAAAACAATTGGATGTAAATAGATCTTTATAAGAGAACGAAAAGCTAATATTTCCATTGAAAATACAAAGCAAAGTTAGTTGCCAAAGGGTTTAGATAAAAAGAGGGCTTAGACTATTTTAATACTTAGCCACTAGTAACGAGAATTACTTCTGTGAGAATATTGGTTGCAATAGCTTTACTATACAATTTACAAATACATCAAATGGATTTATGTGGAGCAACCTAAAGGGTTTGAAGTCAAAGGACAAGAGAACAAAGTTTTTAGACTTATTAAGTCATTATATGGACTCAAGCAAGCTGCTAAATAATGGCATGAAAAAATTGAGCAAGTGATGATTCAAAATGGTTTTCAAATAATGAATGTGACAAATGTGTATACGCCAAATCTATCTTGGGTGGTTATGTACTAGTTTGTTTATATGTTACTTGGTCAAAATATTTAAGCTATTAAGTAGACCAAGAAAATGCTCAAGAAGAATTTTGACATGAAAGATTTAAGTGTTGTAGATGTTATACTATGCAAAAATTTTAATGGCTTAGGTTTAACACAATCTCACTATATAGAAAATGTAGTTGCGAGGTTTAAAGGACTTGGAATAAAAGATAGAAATAATATTTTCCTTCCACACCTAACTTTTCATAAGAATACTAGAAATAGTATTATGTAGCTTGAATACTCTCAAGTAATTAGAAGTATAATACATATCATGAATTGTTCAAGACTAGACACTGTATATGTAGTTAGTAAACTCAACAGATACATATGTAACCTTGGTCATGAGCATCGGAGTGCTCTATTAAGAGTAGTAGGATACCAAAATAAAACTAAGAACTATGCTTTGTCGTATGTATCCAGTTGTACCGGAAGGGTATAGTGACACAAATTGGAATTTTGGTTCTAATGAATCAAAATCAACTAATGAATATGTATTTACCCTAAGAGGAGGTCTAGTATCATACAAATCCTTTAAAAAAACATTAATAGTGTGCTCCATGATGAAATCTAAATTCATTATCTCAGATAAAGCAGTTGAAGAAGTAAAGTGGCTTCGACATTTTTTCAATGATATTCTATTATGGCCAAAGCTTGTGTTTACTATTTGCAATTGTGATAATGAAACAATACTTGCAAGGGCACAAAATGTGATATATAATGGTAAGTCTAGAAATATTTGTCAAAGACATGATACCATGAGGTAACGACTCTCAAATAGAATAATTTCCATAGACTTATGAAGTTAAAGGAAAATATTATAGATATGTTAAAAAAAGCCTAACCCGGGAGCAAGTAAATTATGAATCAAGGGAAATGGGGTTAATAGCCTTAACTTAGTAAATAGTTTTCTTGGTAGAAACCTAACTGAGCAAATGATAATCCTAAAGACTAGGTTTAATAAAACAATGCAAAAGTTGTAAGACTCTCTTGTGAGCACCTATACCTATTCTTAATATGCACAAAGTGTTATAACGTCAATGAAGGATACATCATATGTTTAATGTTTCCTATACTTGTAATAACCAAGTGAGGTTTTGTAAGATGCCTTTGATAGAAAGTCACCTCTATGTGTAAAGAGTTGACCGACTCTACAATAATTTTTAAAGGCTAGATTTTTTAAAGTACACATGAAATCCAAGTAGTTCAAGATAAAAGGAATAAACATAATCGAAAACTAATCTTAAATGAATAAATATTATGTGAGGTATATTATCTTGTCTTGTGCTAACAATTGACAATTCAAGGCTTTAGTCCATCAAATAGTCAAATGAGTTTTATAGGCTTTCACTAGAGAAGGTTTAAAGCAAAAGCTATTTTCTTGATGCAGTTTTGATTCACAGAAACACTTAGAATTTTCTTGAGTCAAAATGTTTTATTGATCCATTAATGTGGGAAATTATTAAGTGAATTAAAAGTTCATTGAGTTTCATTGAATTAATTGACTCAACATCCTTAATACATGAATTGAGAAACATATGCCCCTTTGACATGTATATGAACAGGCAAACACATGAATTGATAAAATTTATACATGTGTGAATAGCCAAGTTCATGAATGAATGAATATTCATGAATGCATGACTAGCCAAGTTTATGAATAAGTGAGCATTCATGAATAAGAAAATAATAAACATTCATGAACTAAGAGATGCATGAATTTGATGGTTATGTGTATGATAATGGCTTCAATATTAAGAGCCATATATGCATCAGTAACTTGAATGTGAAGAGACATATATGATAATGGCTTTAATATGAAAAGTTATATACATATTGATGGATTAATAACTATAAATAGAAGTGACTTTGTTCACTAAAAGATAACATATATAATTTTTTAAAGAAAATATAGCCACTTGCTTTCTTTTCTCTCAAATTCATAAAATCTTTAAAAATTATTTTGTGTTCTAAGTGTTGTCGATTCAAGAAGTTTAACCAAGGCTTGCTAGCTATTATGTTATACCTGCCAGGAGATTGAGGTGTTGTATCTTAGGAGACGAAGTTCAATAATTCTATTTAGCACCATAGGTAAGGATTATCATCTTAAGAAAATTCAATTATTTTTATAACTGTACCTCACCTTAGATATATTCTATTCAATATTGTTATTATTATTATTTAATTTTATTTTTTAAGTGATTTTCATTTTTCAATATATTTTCTTTTTAATAGGCACGACAAAACCTTTTTCATCCTCTACTCTACAAGTTACCTACATTACAACCTATCACTATATAACTATCACCCTTAATGAATCAACTCAATTCAATCCCACACAACAAAATAATATACCACTCTTTACAACCACTCATAAGTTCACATCTTTGTTCAAAATTGTTGTGGATGACTGATGACTAGCATAAAAAATAGTCAATCTCCCTACCTTAGATGGTTAGGAATCAATAGGATAATGAAAATTTTATCAAGGATTAATTTTCATTGATTGAAAAAAAGAATCTTTAAAAGAATACACCTTGATTTTGGTGTAAGATTTCTCCTAAACTTCTTAAATAAAGAAAAACAAATATTGCTAAAAATACAACACAACTCATATAATATAGCTAACAATACAAACTTACTAGAATAATGTATAAATATGGCAGTAGAATTCAATGAAAATCAATCAATACCCAATTTAAGTTAGAGCATAAATGTAAAGTAGCTTCATTATCATAAAACAGATACATATGTTGAGAATGTATAACACCAAATGTGCAAAGTAGACTACATAGCCAAAGTATTCATTAGTAGTAATAGCCATAAAGTGTTATTCAGCCTCAACAGAAGAATAAGAAACTGTAGCCTATTTCTTTATTCTTCAAAACATAAGAGTGCCATAGGATAACTTGCCCAATTAAAATCATAGTAGCCTAGCAAAACCAAATCATTTATAAAGGATAATAAGATACCTTAACCTGGGGAAGATTTGAGGTAGTTAAGTATGCGAAAAGCACATCAAGATAAAGTTAGCATGGTTATTGCATGAACTAACTTAGAACATTTATAACATAAGTAATTTTAAGGTGTGTAATGCTAAGATACAAAAGACAACTACCAAGGTCACAATACTAAGATGGATCATTAATAAATGACCCACAATCACTAGATATGAAGGCTTGGCACTAGGGATTCCATACTCGTTGAAGATATCCAATGTATATTTTCTTTGAGAAAGAAAGATGAAAGAAGGTAAATGTGTGTAGCATCCCAGGTTAGAAAAGCCCTTAGGGGTAGAGTTTTAGGGTTAGAAATAGAATTTAGGAATAGTTTGGGAGTCTAGAAGAGTTCAGGGGTGAGTTGAAAGTTTTTCAGAGTTGTGTGGCCTTCGTATGATTCCTTTAGGGAGGTTTCAATCATGCGAAGCACGGGAAGTGAATTTTTATTCATTTTCCCTGGTGCACTCCTGTGCATCATGCCTACACGCCCGTGCAGGTAGGTAGAAAATGAGAGAGACGAGAGATTAATGCATTCTCACCCATTTTTAGCCAAAATTTCTTCTTTGTTTCAGCAGCTCCCAGCCCTAGGCGTGAAATCCAGCTTCCAACGGCTCCCAATCCAGCAAGAGATCAGAGAGAATAGCTTGAGTTAGAGCTTTCCAGTCGCCATGTCAAGAGGTAAGTGTTTCTTACTTCTTTCGTGAGTTTCCAGCTTGCTTTGATGATTGATGATTGTTTGGAAATGTGTGTTTACATGTTCAGCATGTCATATATGTTTGGTTGTTTCCATAATGAGGATATGAGGCCTTGTATGTTGATTTTTCACCTAGATAACATGTATGCTTGTTTGTGTGCATATAGTGAGAGAAACATTGGATTTTCATGGTGGAATCAGTAGTTCTGGATGAATGATGAAATTGATGATGAGTATGTGTTTATTGGAGTGCCATTGAAGTGTGTTTAAGTTTAATTTCAGATTTGATGTGGATTTGCATGGTTTCCTGCAGTTTTAGGTTAGCCATGTCTGAGCAGGACAAGGCGCACGACCGTGTGCCCGCAAGAGCACGCTCGTGTGCCCTTGTCTCTGCAAAGACACGACTGTGTGCACGAAGTACACACGGCCTGAAAAGCAGAGGACACGACCGTGTGTCTTGGGAGACATGGTCGTGTGTCTTTCTTTTGTGTGAAATGGCCAGTTTTCTCCAGAAGCTTGCACAGCCAGACACACGACTGGGGCATGGTCCCGTGTGTCTGGGCACACGCCCGTGTGCCCTTGCCCAGCACAGCCGTGTGTGCGTATGCACGACCGTGTGCCTCCCTTACACAGGTTGTCAGCTTATTTTCTCTGAATTTTCAGAAATTGATTGATAAAGGCTTGGTAATCTATCCAGAAGCTTATTAATCACCAGATAATCCAAATTTCAGATAAGAAATGGTGCATAAGCATACCACAGCATAGCATGTAGTCTGAAGGAGGATCCAGGGATCTGAATTCAATAGATTTCAGCATTCAGAACCCAACGTATGGGTTACAGTTTTGGGTGAACTTGAGGGGGCATCTGTGAGACCCAGCTTTCTGACACCAGTCAGACTGCTCAGCTCAGTTCTCAACTTTCTAGCCTGTAGGTAGAATGTTCAGCCCACTTGGCCAGGATGGCGAATCCCTGTGTTCACTAGCCTGATCAGCATAACAGGTACCTTAGGGTACAGATAGTTTCAGATACATGCATCATTCCCAGATAATTTTAGTTCAGCATGACATGCATTCATAATGAAATACAAAAAACAATAATAGTTCAAATTAAACAGTTTCAGCGCCAGCAAGCGATTAGATGTATGATTAAGGCCGAGGTCAGGTATGTGCATATTTTTGCTTGTTGCTTGCTTGAGTCGAGGGAAGTAAGGAATGCTTACTGGGTGATCTTTATCACTCATCCCTTTCCTTCTTCCTTCCATTTCAGGTTTTGTTGCTGCTGGCGAGGAGCAGGTGGACTGAGGCTTGCGAGAGGGGACCCCACACACAGTTTCAGTTGTATTTTATTTCAGTTTTGGACCTGTGAGGTCTTGTATGTATTCTGTTTATATTCAGATGCACAGAACTATGTAAAGAATAGTTGTATAAACGAAAAGCCAGTTTGGGTTCATTGTATATTTCAGTTTCAACTTCTACTTGCAATGTAATTAGTAGTAGATTTATTTTCGTAGGATTCCCGTCGCGGGTACCCAATTTTCAGATTAATAAATAAAAGAAACAGTACCTTTCAGCAGCAAAGGTACTCGTGGCGGCGGGTCCTACAATGTGTAACTTATATTCCAAGAAAATATTTCAAATGGTCAACATTCTTAATGCAAAAACAACAATGAAGATAGTTGTTGAGTTTTTGACAATGAGTACAAACCATAATCAAGTTATCAACATCTACCAAGGTAACAAAAAAACTAGAATCTTGTGAAAAAAATGAATAAAAAATGATTAATAATAGATTATTGAAAACCAAGCTGAATATAAGCCAAAAAGAATTTGGCATACTAGTTTTAGGAAGCCTACTTCAGATTATAAATTGATTTTCATAATCAACAAACATGTCAGCTATTATCACTCTTATACCCAAAAGGTAATTTTGTATATACTTTTCATGCAAATATCCATGGAGAAATGCATTATGAATGTCCAACTGATGTAGTTCCTATTATCAAGTGATAACTATAACTAGCAAACAAAGGAAAGTCACTAATTTTGCTATAGGAGCTTGCCAAACCTTCTACATAAGCAAATCCCTTGGCAACAAGATGTGCCTTGTAGCACTTAATAGCTCCATCAACCTTATATTTGATTTTGTATATCCGTTTACACCTTATGGCTTACTTTCTAATAGGAAGTGGTGTTAAAGTCTATATCTGATTGTGCTCTAAAATAGTAAGTTACTGAGACATGGCTTTTCACTATTTGGGATTTTCAACATCCAAGAGAAAGATTCAAGCTTATCTTTAAATGAGACGGTAAGAGCAAAGTGAGATGGATGAATATGAGTATAAGAAAGAAATTGAGAAAAAAAGATGTGCAATACTGAAAGAAACAAGATTAGCTAAGAGAGAATAAGTGGGATTACAAACCTAAAGCATGTTTCAAACATAATATCAGAGATAAGAGGGTTTATAGTTATCGCCTTATGGTTGTGCAAGAGGTAGTGGAGATGATCAATTAATAGTGAAGTTATCATTAAAAGAATAAGAAATGGTTAACTATAGTATAGAAATGGGTATATCTAGTAAGGGATCAAACCTGGTATTCTTGGGAACAAAAGATGTATTATTAACATTGGGCTGTATATGTTTAGTGTCAAATATAAAGTCACTAAATAAATCACGATCATCAAGGTAAGCAATGGTACTACTGGTTATGGGATAGAGTAGTAACTAATGCTTTATTATCAACAAAAGAAAAAATATTTTAATAAAAAATAACATCATAAGAAGTAAAATTTTTTTGCGCAAAGATCATAGATTTTATACCTCTTTTTCTATAAGGATAACCAATAAAAACATATTTTAAAGCATGTAAACTAAAGTTATCATGATAAGCAATATTGTGAATATAACATAAATAACCAAAAACTCGCAGATAATCATAAGAAGAAATGTAGGAAAATAACATTTCAAATGGAGTTTTATTAAGAGATAAGAGAGTACAATTAATTAGATATGCAATACTAAGAACACATTCATCCTAAAAAGAAATAAGATAAGGTGCATTAAATGCAAAACCCTTGCTACTATTAAAAGATAACGATGTTTTCATTTAATAACTTTGTTTTGTTGTGGCATGTCCATGCAAGATGTTTGGTAAACAATTTCTTCTTGATAAAAGAAATTCTTAAGTGATAAGAACATGAATTTAGTCCCAGTGTCTGAAGGAACTTGTTTAATAGCATAACTAAATTGAGTGTTGATCATAAGACAAAAAGAAGTTAGATAATGGAAAACCTTAGACTTAATAGTGCATAAGATAAACCCATATGAAACGAGAAAATTTATTAACTATAGTAATCAACTCCAAAATAGGAGACAGCTTTGTAACTTCCCTAAATTTCATAGTGAATTAAATCAAAATATGAGTCAACTCTTATAGTACTAATAAGAGATGAAAGTTGAGTCTGTTTAGCATGATGACAAACTTCATAAAAAAAAGAAAAAAAAAGGAATAACATTAGATTTAGGATACAAATGACTAGGTAAAAAATTCATATGGTCAAAGGTTGTATAACTCATCCCATAATGCCATAATTAGGTTGAATTATTGGTTTGAGCTATAGAGACAAATTTTTAGGTAGATAACTCCAAGATTGGTATGCAGAACTCTAGGTAATAGATTCTATCTCACATCTCACCTTGCCAATCAGTTTCTTTTAGATAAGGTCATATATGACATAAAAATCAGAGAAAAATATTACAGTACAATGAAGTTGTTTGGCTAATTAGCCTATGAGAGAATATCGGATTTGAAGTTAAGTACACATGAAACAGTATGAAAGACAATATTTAGGGTTAATGGTACTTGTCCAATAGAATTAACTATTAAGTTAGATCTATTAGAAAGATTAACATGTACAAGAGAAGGAAACTAGTTTAAATACATTAGAAGTCATGTGATTGGATGCTCCACTATCTATTATCCATTCACCTTTATGGAGAAAAAAATGAACTATTCTTATTAAGATGACTTTGTTGGCTATCATGTTTGATGTTTAATATGGACACGAGTTGTTGATAGTATTTTGAAGTAAAACTAATAGTAGGTATAGGTATGGATAGGGAAGCTTGGGCAATATTCGCATGAACTACTTTATGAGTTATGTTTGTTCACCTTAATATTATTCTAATATTGATTCATGGATTATCCCTTTTGTTTGAGCATTATTTACATGGATTGGATTGTTAGAACAAGTTCTCATTTGGCTGTAATCATATCTCCTCTTAACATGCCAATGTAATGGAAACCCAATTAGTTAAAAACATTAACTTTTATGATGTCTTAGCTTGTTACAATGAGCATATTATTTCTTATATGTATTAAAGGTATGTGAAGAAATTGAGGTACCGTTAACATTGTAGGCTACTACTTTAACATTTGGTTTCATTGTGGACTAGTCATATGCTATTTTTCTTCTCAAACAACAAAATCATAAACTTTGGATAAACTAGGTAAGGGCTCAATGCTTAAAATTTGAGAGTTAACTGTATTAAAAACATTGTTAAGATCCATAAGGAATTGATGTACCTTTTCATTCTTCTTTTCTTATAGGATTTCATGAGTGACACCATAGGTACATTGAGGAATAGAGGAATAAACACTAGATTCGTCCCAAATCTCCTTCATCTTGGTGTAATAAGTGGGAATTGATAAGTTTTCTTGTTGTAAGAGAGATAACATTCACTTCAATTCATAAAATTAAGGTGTGTTTCCTTGAGAGAACATCTCTTTAAGATAAATCCATATTTCACAAGTAGTGCCTACATAGGTTATGCTATTTTGGAATTTTAGTGTGATGAAATTAAAAAGCCATGAGATGACAATGAAATTGCACTTCTCCCAGATAATACTCAAAACCAGGTATGTTTAACAATATCATTTATGCCCGTTAGTAGTTAATAATAGTTGAGAACATAAAAGAAAAGTGACTAAAACGAGCATTAAACATTAAGTGAGCTTATCTGACCAATATTGTTGATAGGGGTAAAATGGTCTTTTTTACAAAGAATTAGATAATAGAACAGAGATTAAAAAAAGGGCATAAAATAGTTTACATGGTTGGCAAGATTCTTTTGGTAAATTGTCAATAAGACGTAAAGGTTATTTTTTGTAAAAGATGAGGGGCAAAATGGCAACTTTAATAAAAGAGTTATTTTTTTTATATGTTTAAAGGCACACCACCATGACCTTTCCTTTTTCACCCTTTCCAGTTAATTAAAATTACAAAAATGGCTTGGTTGTAATGAAATTAAGAAATAAAGGCAAGGGCATTTTGGTCACTTAGAAATTAGGCATTAAATGCAAGAGTTAAATATGCGTAAAGGTGGTCCTTCTTCTTCTTCCCATAGCCAAACCTTCACCCTCTTATTCTCACCATTTTTGCTTCATTTTGAGTTCAATTCAAAGCAAACCAAGGAGTTTGCAAGAAAATTTTTAGAGAAAAGTGGAAGAAATTAGTTAATCTTCTTATCTAAAGCAAGAATTTCAAGGAATTTGATATAATTATGCATGGGTTTATGATTTCATATTCTTTAATGGTGTTTTTATATAGCAGAAAATAGGAAAGGTGGTTAAAAAGAAAAAGAACAAGAATAATCAAAGCTAAGGTAAGTAAATTATGCTTTTAGGACATTTACCCTAAATTTGATAAAATTAAGGTTTGATGAGAATTAGGGTTTTATGTAATTGATATGTATATATTGCAATTCATATATCCAAGAGTGTAATTGAGTTGAAATAATGTTGAAAGGTTGTGAAATTGTGACATGTATATATGATGTAGATTATGTCATGTTTTGAAACTTATTATGCTTTGAGTATTGATTAAATACCTATACAAAATTATGCATTACATATTTAAGGATGATATATAGTGTTAAATTAAAGAAAGCTTGGGCTAATAAAAAGTGGTAGTTGACATTAAATATGTTAGAGAGTTGTTTGTAACTTTACATATATATATACACTTTTGGTATAGATGGTATATATAATTAGCATAGTATAAAGTATATGAAGTACTTGAGTATGGTTTGAGCTAAAAACCATATAGAGTAAGAAACTTAGTGTAGACAGAGATAAAAAGTTTGAAATTAGAAATAGAAATGAGATTTTAAAAAGAAAAAAAAAATAAGCATAATAGAAATAAAGAGTAAAAAATGGGGATTGACATTTTATGTATAGTATCAGAGTGTATTTAACTATATATTGCATTTCATGTGAACATTCAAATATGAGTCACATGAGTTTTGGAAACAAATTTTATATTTATGTGTTCAAATTATTACATTATACACATGGTTTTCAGAGAAAGGTATTTATTGTTTTGTTTTATGAAGTAAACTAGTTATAGAATTTTTTTAGGACTGATACAATGAGAAACCCATAGAGTAGCCCTACACACTTATTATTTTTAGTGAGCAACCTCAGAGTAAAGTTTACTACAGTTCGATAGAGTGCTTGTAGGTTGAGGACTATAGACAAAGTTAGATTTTATGGCCATGGTTCCTTATCCTTTAGCCTAGACTGGTCAATAGAAAAAGAAAAAAGTTTTTAGAAAAATGTTAAGGAATTTCCAGACTTTTATTTAGTTTTTTTTAGAATCTCAAAGTATGCATGGCATGTATAGCACATTTTATTGCATCACATATATACACATATATTCAGTTATATGGTGCATATTCAAAGTTTCAGAGATTTCAGAGTGCCCAGAGAAGAGCCAATATAAGTAGAAATATTAAAGTTAATAGTAAAACGAGAAGAAATCAGTACTAGGTTTTCTAGATTATGTTATCTTAATTTACTTTCTAAGTATATATTTATACTCACCCTATGGTTTTCTAATGTTTTCTCTTTAAGTACGAGTGATGCAACTGCTGAGAGAGGTCACACATGTGTATGAGTTGGAGGCACACTTGGTATAGGATTAATGTGTTCTTTTTTTAGATGTTAACTAATCTAGGAGATGAGTATATGTATATAATAGTAAAGCATTATTAGCCAGAAAACATAATTTTATTTCTACTGTATGTATGTTTGATTTCATCTATCATTGAAATTGTGAAAAAATAAAATCCAATTGTTGGGTAGGACTAATATTTTTGTTGGTTGAAAATTTTAGAGTAATTTTTCTCTACAAGTTTGTTATAAGAGAAATTATTCACAGGTTGACTATTTTTAGGGAAAACTCTATCAGATTTTCCTTGAAAATAACTTACTGAGGGGGTGGTTTCATCCCAAACTTGTAATTTGATGAATCTAAAGTAAGTTTCGACAAAGTTCTGTCAACGAAGCATAATTTGTTATTTGCTCACCAAGCATTACAAATAGCTCTAATTCAAATAGGATAATTATCTCCACTAAGGTCTATGGAGACTAAAACAACTCTTTGATGATCAGACACATACAAAAAATATGGTGAATAAAGATCAACAAAGGTTTGAGTTGGTTGATCATTATTTGGGTAACCATTCTTGATGGTGGGGTCTTCGATAAACTCTTTCTCCTTACTAGAGAAAGATATGGCTAAGAGAAAGAGATGTAAGAAACTTTAGTTTCTGCTTTGATACAATGAAAAGCTTATGTAAGGATTAATTTTCATTGATCAAAAAACAAAATGTATATAAGAATACACCTTAACTTTGGCCTAAAATTTCTCCTAAACTTCGTAGATAAGAAGAAACATATATCACTAAGGATACAATATAGCTAATACAATACAACCAACTGTATAGCTCACTAGAATAATGTACAAATATTACTACAAAATAAACAAAATCAGTGATACTCAATCATTAGATACCTTTACCAAGCAGAGCAATATTTTAAGGTGTATCAAACCTTATTACTGTAGAAAGTATAACTTGCATTTATCACCATAAGAGGGACATTTGTGCATTGGCTGAGAAGGGTAAAAGCCTAATCACTAGCTATTGATTAGGAAAGTTTTTCATTTGAACGGATGCAATGATATAGAAAGGACTTGGACAAAAATCTATATTAGAAGTTGGCAACTTTTTAATAGACTATGATGATAGAGGAATATGTCTAATAGTATAAGTTAGTTTTCGGGTGGCGTTAGACTTATCAGAAGAAGTGTACCTAGGCCTTTTTGTCAATAGACTCATGGAAAAGGTTAACCTTTGATTGTAAGTGCATGAATTGACACTTAGCCATCTTAAATTCTATGGCCTATAAGTTAAAGGCTTTACCTAACTCTCATTCGACCTGCTGAAAATTAAATAGCACTAATCTTACTTAATCCAAACTTAAATTTGACCCATCTACAAGTTTAAGGAATATTAGGATTTAATTATGAATTTATTTATTTTTAAATATAATTAGGAACATTATATTAGAATTAGGAATATTTAGGTTCATATTATTTATTCCTAATCTTTGTTAGAACCAGTTTCAATGTACTATTGTATTTTGGGAAGTGTATATTACAAAATGGTAGAAGTGTCCGTTACAGCTAGCTAAATATTTTTTCCTTCAATACACTTCTCAACCAAAATTTAAAAACATTATTACTGCTAAGCATTTAATTTCTTAAGTTTAATCTAGTCTTAAACAATTCAACCTTTTTAGTCAATCATCTTCTTAACTCATACACTTTATGCCATAATTGTATCTACCAATTTTAAAACTCATTCATGACAGTTTGTTTGAAAGTACTGTTACCTATAGAAGTTATAGGTTGTTAAAGGTTCAGAAAGTCACATACCAGAATGTGTTTTAGTTTCGCTTCAGCCTTATCATCAAATGGTTGCCAGGACAAAAGTGAAATTATTGCTTATTAAACCTAAATAGTTATAGAAGCCATTGAACACCCTTAATGGTTTAAAGCCATATATGAGGAATATGGAGCTCTAGTTATAAATAAGATTTGGGTTTTAGTTTCACCTATAATAGCCTCTCATATAGATGGGCATAAATGGGCATTTAAGAAATAATTGAATATTGATGGATCCTTACACAATCTAAAGGCTAAATTGATTGCCAAGAGGTTCTAGCAAATTTCAAGAATTGATTACCTAGAGAGCATTAATCTAGTGGTTAACTCAGGCACAATCAAAATTATTTTAACTTCAGTATCAACCTACAATTGGAAAGTACATTAAGAAGTTATACATCAAAAGGTTGTTAGCAATGTATTTACTAAATAGTGAATTAGAAGAAGAAGTTTACATGAATCAACCAAAAGGGTTTATAAATTAAGCTAAACTAGATTATGTGTGTAAGCTTTCCCAAAACTTTGTATAAGCTAAAACAGACATTAAGGGCCTAGTATGAGAAACTTAAGAAAACTTTACTTGAAAGAGGCTTTGCTAATGTTGTATCAGATTCAAATTTGCTCTTTTTTACTTCAAAACGTTTACTATCTATATTTTTATCTATGTTGAAGACATATTGATCACTAGCACTAATTCAAAGTTTATTTAGCCCTTATTATTAACCTTAATTTTCAATTCATTTTAAAAGACCTAGGAGAGTTAAGTTTTTTTTCTAGAAATTAAGGCCTATAGATCACCAAGTCAATTACATCTCAGCAAGGTTAAATACACAAATAAATAGTTTATTAAAACTTAAATGCAAGGTGCTAAGGCTAATGTAACTCCAATGGTTAAAACTTTTTCAAAGTGATAGTAAGATTATAATAATCCCATAATGTAAAAATGTAATTGGAGCACTTTAGTACTTACTATTACTTGAACAAATCTTTCAGTTGTAGTTAATAAGTTCAACCAATTCTTGAAAAAATCTTCATAAAGTTAGTATAGAGTGCTAAGATACATTGAAAAGACATTACTCCATATGTGATTCATTAAAGTTGCTTCCATTTTGACTCATTAAGTCAATTTAGATATAGATTGGGTTCGTAATATAAATCATAAGAAGTCTACTAGTGGTTGTTGTATTTAATTTGGTTGAAATTTGGTGACTAGAGCTCTGAAAATCAAAAGGTAGTTACCATGTTATCAACTGAATTTTAGTATAGATATTACCACTAAAATATCTTGGTTTAGAAGTTTGCTTTCTATACTCAAGGTTAACTAGTTGAATAATTTTTTTTCAGTGTGGCAAACCAAAATGTAAGGTTGTTAGCTTTAAAAACCTTGTATTCTAATTAATGCATGAACTAAGCACATTATAATATAATGTATTGTGTGAGAGAACTACTCAATGCTAAATTGTTGTCAATTCAGTATGTACCCACTAAGAATTACCTTGTAGACATTTTAATAATGTTTTTGCCTATAGCCAAGTTTGAAGCTTTAATATCAAAGGTACATGTTACTCTTAGAGAAGCCTGTAATTCTGGTTTGTAATTCGATGTCCCATAATCAGATAATCAAAATGTTAAGAAAAGTTTATTTGTGGTCTATTTATAGTTAACTCGCACAAAAATACACTTGTTTTTTGCTCTAAGTTTTTGGCAACTAATAAATAGAGTAAGGTTACTCTTTCAGCTTTCACTGGGTATGAGGAAAAATAAGATTCAAATAGGGTCTTTATAGTTTTTTTTGGGTAAATGTTGTTGTTTATCATTTTTTCCATTTAAAAGTTGCTAAGTAAAATGAAGTATGAATTTTTATAAAAAAGTGTGTTCTTCATTATTCTTTCGCACTCTTATTCTTTGGTTCAAGTCAAAGCATTTTATGTTTTAACTTGAGAGAGGATGTTGAGAATTAGATTCGTAGGTTGTGGTTAATAAGTGAAAAAGCTAAAATGTCTTAGTGTTTTTTCAACATGACTCATAATTATCGTCATTATTCAATGAAGATCAAAATGCTAGTGTTTGTCTTGTTAGAAGATAATTCTAGAAGAATAAAGAGTCAAGTCTTGGGTGTCTCTTAGTTTTTAGAAATTATAATGGAAAATAACTACATTTATTAATGCTAAAAAGTCTATAAGCATTTGTAATTCTATATATAGACTTCATGTATGTTGGAAAAAGGTAGAGAAAAATAAACAACAGCCAAAATAATAAAAATTCAGAAATATTATTATGTTTATCCTATTGCACTTCTACTGCATGAATACTAATAGTGGTATTAGAGCAAAAACTAGTGACATCGCCATTAATATGTTACCCATTCTAGCCAATTCTCTATTTCAGTATTCTCCTAGTCATGTTCACTATTGAAAGAAAGCATTATGATTACTAGTGTAACCAAATGCAAACTTTCTACATCTCACAAGACTTATAAGAAATTGTAGAAGATGTCTATGAAGTTTATGAGAATTCATCAAGTTTGCCTACAAATCAACAAATGTAGTATAAAGATAACATTAAGAAGAATGTTAATGCCCTTTGATACATTCAACACGGAGTTAGCGCGAAAATTT
The DNA here is from genome assembly GCA_026122585.1 of Anacardium occidentale. NCBI lineage: Eukaryota > Viridiplantae > Streptophyta > Magnoliopsida > Sapindales > Anacardiaceae > Anacardium > Anacardium occidentale. The sequence continues at coordinate 792,420 of JAJEJH010000043.1, forward strand.
ATCCAAGAATTTTCGCTGTGAAAAATGCAAATGATGCATCGGAGATTTTATAGGAAGAGTTTCAAGGGAATAAGAAAATTATTTCAATCAAGCTTTAAACCTTATAGAGAGATTTTGAAGTAATTTCCATGAAGGAAACATTAAAGGTTAGGGACTTCTTTTCAAAGGCTACTGAGATCATTAATCAAATTAGAAGTTATGATGAAGTCACTGAAAAAAAGTGAGTTACTAAGAAAATCCTTAGACGTCTTCCTAAAAAATATAATCATGTAGTTGTTGCAATTGAAGAATTGAAAGATTTGTCATAATTAACAATGTATGAGTTGATAAGGTCCTTTGAAGCCCATAAGAAAAAAAATACTTAGGTTTGTTGAACAATCAAAAGAACAGATTATACATTTAAAAGAAAGTTCAAATGAAAAGAACAAAAAGAGAACAAAAGGGAAGGTTTGAAGATAACTCACATTCTTAAAAAGGAAGAGGAACTTTTAATAGAGGTAATGTTGGTCATGGCAGAGATGGAAGAAATTAGGACAATCAAGGAGAAAGAGGATAAAATGACTACTCGAATTATAGAAGAGAGGCTACTCGATGTTATGATTGTAAGAAGCTTAGGTTTATTAGTAAAGATTGCTAGTTTAATCGTTGCACTAGTTATAAAATTTCTAACCATATAGCGAAAAATTGTCCCCAAAGGAAGCGATTAGAGGAAAATGTATTAGAAAAACCTAAAGATTAATAGGATCAGGTATTGTTTTCTTACACAATAGTTATGGAAAACTTTTGGCTTTTGGATAATAGCTATACTAGTTACATGACAAACGAAAAATCTAGTTTGGTAAGCTTGGATGGATTATTCAAATCAAAAGTTAAACTTGGAGATGGAAGAACAGTGCAAATAAAAGGAAGAGGAGATAATTTCTATCCAATCTAAAGAAGGCACTTCTAAAATTATTAAAAATGTTTTGTATGTGCCTTGTTTACCATAAAACTTGCTGAGTGTTGGGCAATTGATGTAATATGGCTTTAAGTTGGCTTTTGATGAAAAGGAGTGCATAATTTTTGATAAAAAGATAAATCAAATTGTTGCTAAAATATAAATGTCTACAAGTATAGTTTTTCCCTTTTCTCTGTTATAGGGAGATCGTTTTGTACTAAATACATAAGAGAAAGATCTACCAGTTTTATGGCACCACATATATGGACACTTGAATTATCATAGTTTGAAGTTATTGAAGGACAACGATATGGCCATTGAACTACCTAAACTTAATAGGAGAAACAACATGTGTGAATTTTATGTTGTAGGGCAAAATGCATACGTTACCATTTTCTCAAAATTTATGGAAAACTTTAGCTCTATTGGAGCTAGTTCATGTAGATGTTTGGGGACCAACTAGAATGACCTCTCTTGGTGGAAAAAGATATTTTCTATTATTTGTAAATGATTTCTCAAGAATGATATGGGTGCATTTTCTTCATCAAAAGTCTAAAGCATTTAAAGTATTTTTTGAATTTACGCTCGAGTTAAAAGGGAAAGTGGATGCAAGATCAAATGCTTAAGGACTTATTGTGGAAGAGATTTTATCTCCAAACAATTCATGAATTATTACAAATAAAAACGGATCAAAAGACAACTAACAGTAAGCTACTTTCCACAATAGAATGGTATTGTAAAGAGGAGAAATAGAATAATTTTTGAAATGGCGACAAACATGTTGAATGGAAAAGGTTTACCAAATGAGTTCTAGGCTAAGGCTACTAATATTGCAGTTTATGTTCTAAGATGACCATCAATAAAGGCAATTCCAAATTCAACTCTTCATGAGGTGTGGCTCAAATGCAAGCCTAAAGTGGATCACTTAAAAATTTTTGGTAGTCTTGTATATTGTCTCATTCAAAAAAATTAAAGAAAAGCTTGGTGAACAAGGTCAAAAATGATTTTTATTGGGTACAGTAATGAAGCAAAAAGGCATCAGTTGTATGAGCCTAAAATTAAGGAGTTAATTATTTCATAGGAAGTTGTATTTGATGAAAATCAAGTTTAAAAGTGGAGGTCAGAACTTAGTCCATTCCATTTTCTGAACTTCCTAATAAAGATGAAGTTTCTATTCGAGAAGGGCTTGAGAGTGAAAGGTGCTCAATTTCATCAACCATTGATTCACCACTTAAAAAGATTCAATCAATGCAAATTTATAAGTCTTATCATATTGCTTATGTCATTTATGAACCTATAAGTTATGAGGAAGTTATTAAAAGTAAAGAATGGAAAAAGGCTACGGATGAGGAGATGAAAATGATTACAAAGAACTAAACATGGAAGTTTGTAGAAAAGGGCCGAAAGCAAGGGGTAGTTAGACTGAAGTGGATTTATAAGACAAAGTTCAATAAAGATGGTTTGATTTAGAAGTACAAAACAAGATTAGTTGCAAAAGGCTATACACAACAACCTATAGTAGATTATCAGGAGGTCTTTGCACCAGTAGCTCGAATGAAGACCATATGAAATGTTTTTGCCTTAATAGCTTAGTTAAAATTACAAGTGTATCAGTTGGAACAACAAAATTGACAAATATCTTCAAGGTTAGAACTTCAATTGAAGTCTCAATGAACCATCTCTTTGTGAAGACTAATTGTATAAATGATTTCCTCATTTTATGTTTGTACATTGATGATTTGATATACTTCAAAAATAACTCAAGTATGCTTTAAGAGTTTAAGAAGAAAATGATGAATCAATTTGAGATGATAGATCTTGGTGTGATGAAATATTTTTTAGGAATGCAAGTTCAACAAGAGGCTAGAAGAATTTTTATTTCTTAAGAAAAATATCCAGTTGATCTTTTACAGAAATTTCATATGCCTTTATGCAAGCCCATTTAGACACCTATGGTTGTAAATGAAAAGTTTGTGAAAGATGACAATCAAAAAGTAGTAGATGGATCTTTATATAGAAAATTGGTGGGATCTCTCATTTATCTTACAAATACTAGGCCTGATATTGCATTTGTTGTCAATATTATTTCTAGATACATGAGTTAGCCAAGTAAAAATAATTTTGCTCCAACCAAAAGAATTTTGAGATATATTCAAGGCACTAGAGATTATGAAATTCTTTATCAAGCTAAAGAAAATAACAATTTGATTAGATATGTAGATATTGATTGGGTTAGTTCAGTTGAAGATAGAAAAAGTACATTAGGATATGTTTTCAATATGGGTTCGAAGCTGATTGCATGGTCATCAAAGAAGCAACAAAGTATGGCTTTGTCATCAACTGAAGCTGAATATGTTTCAATCACAAATGCAGCAACTGAAGTGATTTGGCTTAGGAGAATTTTTAAAGATTTAAAGTAGAAGGAAGATCAGCCACTACAATTTTCTATGATAACATGTCAGTCATTGCAATGAGCAAAAATTCTGTGTTTCATAATAAGACTAAATATATAAACGTATGTCATCACTTATCTTGTTAAAAAAAAAACTGAGATTGAGCTAAAGTTCTACAATACTGGGGAACAACTAGTTGATGTGTTTACAAAGCCAATTTCAATAGAAAAGTTTCTAGAGTTTTCCTTCAAGTACTTCATTTTTTTGAATTAAAGGGGAGTGTTGGAAGATAATTCTAGAAAAATGAAAAGTCAAGTCTTGGGTGTCTCCTAGTTTTCTTGGGTGTCGTCTACTTTTTAGAAATCATATTGGAAAATATCTATATGTATTAATGTTGAAGAGTTTACAAACTTTTGTAATTCTACATATATACTATGTATGTTGGAAAAAGGTAGAGAAAAAAAAATAACGGCCAAAATAATAAAAATTCAGAAATATTACTGTCTATTCCACTGCACAAATACTAACATGTCTATCTCAAAGCTCACCGTTTCAAAACCTTCTCCTCAGTTTGATTGAAAGGTTGATATTGCAGAAATGTGTGTTTGTTTCAAGCTAAATCGAATGATTGGAGTTAATTTTTACTTTGATGAAGAGCATATTACTTCATTCTTGTTTAAAAACTGATTGTAAGTGAATAATTTCAGTTTCTGGGTAAACGAAAAACTGTTGCTTGACTTTTTTTTTTTTTTTTTTGGTCATTATCAAATTAACTATAGAATAGTTTTCTCTTGATTAAAAAATTTTATGAATAGAGCTTCATTTTCCAGAACTTTTTACCTTTGGAAACATGAAATCTAGTAATTTTTTTCCCTTTCATGTAATTTGAGTTAATTTCTGTTATTTAAGCAAAAAATTGTGTGCGTTTTTCACATAAAATCCCACATTTCTTTTCATTCATTTTGTATTTCAAATCGAAATAAAATGCTACCTAAAATCTGCAACTACTTAGAAGTTGAGAAAAATAAAATTAAAAATAAAATAAAAAAAATAGTCATTGGAAAGAGATACATACTTGAGCCCCCTTTCTGAAATGTTTCATCTCCACTTCTGGCAAAAATTGTCTTGGATATCTACCATTTCCATCTCTACCAGGATCCTCGAAGCTGAAGGATATTGCGTATGATATAACATTGTGTATGATAGAATTAGTTCCTTGCAATGTTACGAAAGAAATTATATTTAAAATTTTAATACTGAAAACAATATTCTTATTTTTCTATTAATTTTTGACATATCAATAATTGATTTCAAGTGTAGAGTAAAAAATAAACTAATAATAGTGTTATGAAACGAAATTGAAAACTAATTATGATTTTGGATAGGTTTATCAAATCTCTTTAATAAGATTTTATATGAATTATAATAATATTTGAATAAAATAGAAAAAAAAATATAAGAACTAGTTCATGATATAAAAATAAACAATAGAAATAAGCTATATAATATTTTCAAATATGAAATAAAGAAAAATACTAAAGGGATTACCCTTTTAATTAAAGGGTCAATGCTTAGACTTACCAGTCAATGAAGCTAATATTTGCATTCATGAGGTAGTTGTAGACATAGTCGAAACTTCGCAATGGTATGGAGCTGTAATGACACCAAATTAATTAACATTGAAAAATATAGAAATGACAAACGGGGAATAACTTTCTTTGCCTATGTTCTCAATTTTCTCTTCCCATCTTCCACTAGAAAAAAATAAAATATTTATTTGACGATAATACATACAATGCTAAGTGTTTAAAGACCAGTAAAAAGAGAAATAGATAGAAGATATATCTATTTCATTACCAGATCTTTGTTTATATCTTTATTTTTATCAGAGAATCTTTTATCTGTCTAAAGAGAAAACAATAAAAAACCTGATTTTACCACCTAATTGTCATCTCCGGAGAGAGAGAATTCAAAATATATGATTGAATGGATAGTCTAATAATTGCTTTATATGTACCTTTCACATAGTAAAACAAAGTGTTGGTTTTCAGGATCTTCGAGAGCGTTTGCCAATAATCGTCTTTCTGCATCTATCATGGTAATATCTCCCCAACGCACCTGCAATTGTAAATTTAGTAATTAATCCATCAAGAGAAAAATGAGAATGCATTTCCGTGATCACCTGGCCACTGCGTATTTCCCGATTAACAAAGTGAGAACTCTTATGATGACGCCTGCCGATTGAGGTATGTATATATATGGAGAACTTTCCCTCGTTACCCTGTTAATTCATCAACCTAAATAATTAAAATTCACGTGAAATTAATTAATTCAATAATTTTATAAATTACATAGGTTATTTAAAGCAGGTTGGGTAAAAACTTTTTCATTATCATTCGCACACTACATTACCTTCATTCAAGGCTTTAAAATATACTGAACCTGGAGTAGAAAAATATCATTTTAATGCCGTGAGACATATATTTGTAATTTTTTAGTAATGTTTATCATGGGATATGAGTTTTAGAATATCATTTCCAACCATATGTGATACGAGATAATTCACAAAAAATAAGATTAATGTAAAACGTCTTGACCAACCAATAATAATAAGAGAGAAACATTACGTACATTGAAAAACCTATCCCAGAGCATCTCAAAAGGCAATGAATCCCGAATCAAGAACAAAAAAGCGATTTTTGAACTCTTGAAACGAACTTGAGAAGCATTCAGAATCTCCCTAATAACAACGCGGGAAGAAATCTCGTCGTCCGTAAAATCTCTCCCAACAAGAGGATAAGAAAAAGATTTGCTGCCAAATAAGCCACAAACTGTAGGATAGATAGAATACGTAGTGAATAGGACAAAGCCGACCAACAAAACCCACACAAAAAACCATCTTGGCTTCTTCAATGGCAGCCGACTGCGAGGATGAAACTCCACTGAAATACCCTCAATCATCTTTTCTTTTAATTTCTGCGTCAATTAACTTCATTATTAGTATATATGCATAGCTAACTGAGTTTGGAAGGAACAACAAAGCTTTTTACAGGCCCAGATGTTGTAATTAATGCTTAACTAATTTAAGGCCAAATGACAATGCACCATCCCAACTTTAACAAAATCGTTAACTTTTAAGTTTGAACGGTATATTTTTTACCAGTGTTGTTAAATTTAATAAGAAGCGTTTTTTTTTTATAAAATTAGTGAAAAGACAAAAAAATTCCTATGTTAAAGAACAATTTGCCCTCAAAATTTATAAATTTTTTATCTTGTGCTATCTTTTCTCTGATTCTCTCCTTTTGTACTCAAACATGTTCAGTGAACCACTCTAGGACTCTCTCGTGTACTCTCTCTCTCTAGCTGCAAGCACATTCAATCAACCAGGTCCCATCTTTTCTTTGGTTTTTTCTCTAGCCTAGTCAACCAAAACGCCATCTCTTCATAGACACTCTCTCCCCATCCCAATCAACCACACAAACATTTCCTCCTTCATCTTCTTTCTTTTGAGCTCTTCTGTCGTTGCCTCTCTTTCTTCGTCCTACACCTCTCTTTTCTCTTCCTAATTCCTCCTCAACCATCATTGCTCAACTGCTTTTTCCAGCCACACTGCCAAACTGCATAATGAAACAGCCATTTCCTAACAAGATTTTTACTTTTGGATATTACATTATTATGCTGTGTGTCCTTACCATCTATAGTTTCTATTTTTTTATTTTTTTTATTTTTTGTGTATTGTTTGGCTTATTCTTATTTAAAGAAGTAAGAAGAAATTTTTTAAACATGAAAATTACTAGTTGAAGAAATTTAGGTTCTTCTTTTTTGGTTGCTAAATTTTTTAAACATGAAAAATGCACGGGAGGCTGAAGCATTTTGGACCAGTGTTTGGTGTGCCACACAACCACACAAAACCCTATGTGTGATCCAAGGGAAGGAAATTTAGAGGATCAGGGGAAAAACATCTTTTTGTTTGTCATAGATACAAAATATTGAAAAGCGTAGTCAACAAGGAAAATTAATACTTAAACAACATTATATTCATCCACATAATTAATCCGGGAGCCGATTGTGAACATCATATGGAGATAAAAATTGTAGTCTTGAATTTCGCAAATGATTCACTCTTCATATCGAAAGCCTTTGGACAAGACTAACTCAAAAATATTTGTGACCTTAGAAAATATAATCACTTTAGTGGCACTTTAATGATATAAATATATTAGACAAGTTATTTTATAACCAAGATTTTCTTCTAGTAAGACATCTTGACTACCTAAATGATGAAATGCTAACTATAGATAAAACCTATCAACAATTAGGTTACTATACAATTCGATCATTTTATCAACCAATATCTTTTTGAGGCTGAGACACATAATTCATGTTTACCCTAAATTACTTTCATTTACATTAACTAACTTCTATAACAATGACTAGATAGTATTGGATTGAGCAACACTTAATCTTACTATGGTCACATATTTGATTATTTATTGATGTTTGTTAGTAGGCCTAATAGAGTTATCTACTCCTACATTCAAGAGTGTTGAATCCTTTATCGACCCACCATTGTTTTCATACATCTCTCAATATGATCAATCATCATAATGCTAATAATCGTTTCTTAATGACTACATTAGGGTAGTGTCAAACCATACTGATCATTGTACAAGATGGTCTAATGACCTTAACTCAAATGATCACATGCATTACCATTGATTAAATGCTACATTCTATAGACGCTAGAGTTACCATCCATATCAGATCCTTTTGGCTAATCAGACTGATTAATATGTCTATTTAACATATGCTTATGTATTGCACTAAGTTATTAGTAAGTAACATTGACACATAAGATAAGTCACTACCTTTCAATAAGTTCATTCAATAATGTGATATTTCTAATCATATTATCTATGTCTTAGGTTAGAATAAAATCAAGGCTATGAGAACTTTAAGAGTGGTCGTCATTTATGCATGTAGGGGTCTCACGAATAATGACACATAATGATACCTTTAACATAGTTCTACCATCCTAAGGAGCTTTATATAATTACACAACATAAAAAAATGATGACATAAAACCCTTTTTTTATATAAACATGATACAATTTTACAATTTAATACTATTACATCAATTAGGTCATTAACCTTGAAGCACCTATGTACTCTAACAAAATTCCAATTGCATAATAGCCATTCAATCATTAGTTAATATCAAATGATGTTATACGCTTATTATGCTTTTACTATGATAGTCGATTGGTCAGCAAGTCTACTATATTTAATCAAGGTTAATCTTACAAATATGCATGTTACTACTCAAATTTACTTGAGTCTATAAATGGATTTCTACAACTTGTGTACTTTACTAACTTGTCTTTTAAAAATGAAACCATCAATTATTCCATATACATATTCTTTGTAATTTTTTTGTTCAAGAAAGCTATTTTGACATCTATATGCAAAATCTTGTAATCATAGTGTAGACACTTCATATTGACCCAACTAAGTTTCTCCGCTAATGATAACTTACAGGTTTTTATACAAGACTTTCAAATTGATAAGTTGAGGCTCACAAATTAAGAACAAAAGACTAGACTTGGTGAGTGTATCTCAAACATATGCATGAGGGCCTTTAGAATACCCATTAGACCTACTTCCCTTGAAAATTGCCTTAAGGCCAAGTTTAGGCCTACTTAATGTCCATTTGGTTCTATATGTAGACGGTCTGCTTGACTAGTTTACAAGCACTCATTTCATGTGTATTCGTAGATAGGAAGACAAGTGCACATTTATATGTAGCCCCATTTTACTAGATGATAGTAACTATTATTTTCATTTGCATTGCTATTGCACTATTGCTTATTTAACCATTATCATGAATAGAATAAGCAATTAATCATATATATAACTGAAAATTTGGATAAATTGACTATTAGATGAGTAACATGGTAATCAACCCAGGATAGTCTCCAAGGCACATTATATTTTTTTTCCTTTTCTTGTTGATTGCTTTTTCACCACTATTAGCTTGCTTGACTGATAAAACTGACTCTTTCTATTGTGAGGCCACCTAAGCTTTATAATTATCATCAGTTATGATATTCCTAGACACATATAACATGCATTGAACTTTTCAAGATTAGGTGTTTCGTATATGCTTTGAGAATTTCTCAATTAATGACTATATGGTGATCTCATGATCTAAACAAAAAACCTTCTACTTCTCCCCAAACAATCTAATAATGTATGATGTATCATAAAAAGAAGCTATTAATAAATCATATATCATCACATATCGTGTATAAGTGTAAACGGTATGTAATTCTATCTTTTACCATGGGCAACACCAAACAATCATATTCTTAAGCAAGGTAGCTAAACAATCAATTTAGTTGTCTCTAGTATGAGTAGGTAGTAGTAATTGACAAGCATAAAAGTATTTTAGATTGGCGTAATACATAGTTATATGAGGCTTCATCAAGGTTAATTTCTCATATAACCATATTTGTAGTAAAATTGTACTACCTTTGAGAAGATTCATGCTACCTTGAGTGATTTCATCCAATCCATTCATGGTCTCACCTAGAATCACTAGGATTGGTAATCGTCCTTCTTACATTGCTATAACTATTACTAAGATCTTATAATGGCCCTGCCCTTATTTTGTCATCAGTAGATAGTGAGCTAACAAACAAAAATCCTAGTCCAACATTTTTCCACCAAAAGATCCATAGATACCCATTCTTTACCAAGGTAATCAAATCCACCTCTTTAGTAGATTTTCTGAAAGTCTATCATTGTCTTAGGATAATCCAAGTCTAAATATGGTTGTGATATCTTTCATTATAAATACCTGTGACTATACAAGATGATGCTAAACTATTCCATACTCAAGTTAATAAATATTCAAGTTCATACTTATATGTAAGATCGAAAATGACTCAATCAAATTTTTGATGTCTTTAACTTGTATATCAAGCCCTCGAAAGTGTATTTTGGCTCTCCATGCTTAGCAAAAAAGACTAAATATGCCTTTGAAATTCATGATTTCAGCCATAAACAATGATAACCAACAATATTAGCTTGCATAGCGTCCTTTAAAGCCTTTATGTAGTGGCCCTCGTCATAGGCTTACTATGCATAGCTGTTTAAAATATATAATATATATATATATAATATTATACTAAAAAAGTGTCTATGACGGAAATCCCTATAAGGAAAATGAAACTTAACTGCTACTCAAAATAATTTAAAAATTTGAATACAGAAGCAAGAGACATAAAAACTATAACAAAATATGAGATAATGACTTTTTTATTGAAATTTCCAAGTTGTTCATGTATAAAGATATGTCATCCATATAGTGCATACTATAGTATAATACGCACACATAAATACATGAGGAAAATATCATCAAAACGTGCGAGCCAATACATGCTACTAACCGCCGAGCCATGTCCCCAAAATCTGACAATTGCATCACTCCTGCTTAGTCTCCAACTTATTGACCTGCAAAGAGAAAAGAAAGGAAAGGGGTGAGTGACAAAATCACTCAGTAAGCATTTCCTATCTCTCACACAGACAGGTCATCGAGCACAAGCTGATCTCAAGCCTTAAATCTCGTTGTTCTCTGCTTAATAGTTTTCTTATACATTCTTTCTTATCTCTTATTTCTTTACTTTCTTCATTTCTTGATTTCAGAGGTTTCATCTGAAATCTGTTTAATGTTTTACTTTGTCTTATCTATTTCTCATGAATGTTGTACAAGACATGATATGTATGCTCTAATGTAATGTAAATGCTTATTAGTAAATAAACTTGCCCCTAAGGCCTAATTTTTTGAAAAATCATTCTTTTCTGAAATCTCTTTCTGATATAAAACTTTGATCTGAAGATCTTGTATATATACATATAATATAATTAAAAACTGTATCAGAAGGTACTATATCTGAAAAATATCTCTATTATATTTGTTAGCTGATGAATAGAGGGATTTGGTACCTTGGTCGTGTGAGCTCAAACTTATGATAAAGCTACTCTTGCACGACCATATCCTTTCTAGCAGACGATGGTTTCCCTCTCTAGCAAGCATACGAACTCACAGTTGCCCTCTCATATCCACCCCTAACTGATGTCTGAAACATTGTATATTTATACTTTTAAATCATACTCTTGGATCCTTAGATCCCTTTCTAAAAATATTTCATGTGGCATGTCGTGCTTAATGCTTTGATAATCATAAATGAGATATTGTTATATTGTGTTATTCTTATGTTTCTCATGAGTAGAATTTGCTTAGGATTACTTAGGTTTGTTTTTCTTTGCTTTAAATGTACTTAGGAACTATTTTCATAATTTTCTTAAGGCACATGGGTGTGTTATGCTTGGCACACTGGCGTATATGAAGGCCCACGGGGTTGTGCTCAAGTCGTGCCCTTGATCATGCTAGCTTCTAGAAAATTTTAACAAACATTGGCTGGCCACAGGGGCGTGTGGTGTAAATACACAGGCATGCATCTAAAGCACAAAGTCATGTACTACACTGTACGGGCATGAAGTTGCCTCAACACCGTCCCATGTCTTGCCTACACGAACGTGTAGAATTGGGATTAAACACACGACCATGTGCACTTGGGTATATGGGCATATGTCTGGATTTTATATGCACATGGGTGTCATGCAAGACCGTGTTCATGTAGAATTGAGCCCACACGGGCATGTGAACTCGAGTGTATGGGCATGTGCTCAACCCAGATTATGTAGATACGTTTAGAAACCTAGAAAATCCCACTCAAACCTCAACCATTCCTTAATCAAGCTTGCATACATCAAATATACATGCCAATAAACCTTTTCATCTTATTCATTCAACATTAAGCATGCTAAAACTCATGCATTTCTCATAAATTCATACCCAAGCACATAAACATCATCCATTTCATAATAATCTCATAAATCATCATACATTATCTTATTTTATCATCAAATCATAGCAACACACATCCACAACATGCAGCATGTTATAAACCTAAGTGAAATAGGTGAAGAAATACTTAACTCCAACCATTACGTCTAGATCTCTCTCTCTCTCAAAGCTCCTAGATCTTTAGTTGGAATAATGACTGCTGGCTAGAGTAATTATGGTCTAGGGTTTACTGGAAATAGAGAAGAGAAGAAGCTGAAGGAAAACACTGAGCGAAAATGTAGGAAAACTAAAGCATTTATCACACCTCTCACTTGACACACAGGCGTGCGTTCGGGACATACGTGTGTGCACCCCTCAAAACTTAAATCTCTCTCTCCTTGTGCCATACATGTAATATTCTTTTTAGAATATCCATGTACAAGCTATAAAAGGTTTCTAAAAAACTCTTTCACCCTCGAACCCTTTTGAAACTACTTTCTATCTGAAAATCTCTCGTTTACCCTTAGTCTTAGAGCCTAAAATAATAATTCTACCCCTAGACTATTACACTTTAAATCATGCTCAAGCTTTACAATAGTAAGAAACAGTATACCAAGGAGTCAAATTTCATCAAGTAGCTTTATACAAAGCCAGAGGAAAAAATGAAAGTCAATTTGGGTGAGAAACAGGCCAAAAATAGGCAAGGCAAAAAAATACCATACTTGGTACCGCGACACAACACCCTAATCTACTGTCTTGCTTACACAAACACTTGTGTGCACTTGTGCATAAACCTACGTGTTATGGCCTAGCATCATAGTGTCTTACTTCTACTTCTCATGCATTTGTGTGTTTACACTTGTGAGCTTATACACCTGGGCCTACACATCTATACATTTATACCCGTATACCTTTATACCTACATGCTTTTATGCCTGTGTGCCTATACACCTATGCTCGTGTACCCCTTCATTATGGCATGAAGCTTTCTCTTAGGTTCCATGAAGCTTTGGTGGCTTATGTAAATTTATATTTCTTTTATCCAACCTTTCTAGTAAGAGGAAGTTGACAGTGAAAGAATCAAGGTTATGGAATTAGATTCAAATAGGTGAAGAGAATCCTCTAAACTTATCCTTAATTTCTTTTATCCTTGATTCACCCTCAAGTTGGTGGAATCATCCTTTATACTTAAGGTTCATCTTTTTGTAACTTTTATCCAAACTTGTGCAAGGTAAATTTAATAACAGTTTTTGAGTCAAGTTGGTGGAGTATTTCTTTAGGCTTAATTCTTAAATCCATTGTAATTTTTATCCAAGTAAGTTGAGATTTATTTGAGTTGTGTTTTGAACTTCAATACTATAATATCTTAAGGTTATGATAGTCTTTCTAGGTTAAAAATCAAAGTTAAAAGTAAAATTTTGTGAAAAAAAATAGAGTTGAGAGGGCTAAGGGGTAGAATAGTCTTTAAAACCTATATATGACATATGCATGGGTTTCCTTGAGAGACTATTCCATCTGTAACATAGAAAGAGAAGGAAATTTATCATTTTCTTGACACATGACTATATGCCTTAGGCACATGAACGTGTATTGTAGTGTGTTTACAGTCATATATAAAACTACTTTTTCCATTCTCATCATATATTTATTTTACCTAGTTTTCTTCTTCTTTCTAGAGAACCCCAACCTTAGACTTGAGAGAGAATAGTAACAAATAACAACAAATCTAGCCAAAGAATAAGATTTAGTTAGAGAGAGATAAAGAGGAATAATAGCTATGGCAAGAGGTAAGTGTTTCTTACTTCTTCTTCCTCTATTTTTATAGCATGGTTTCTCTATTGTATTAAGTTATGTTGTTGTTAGATTATGTATGATGCTTGAAATAGTATAAGTAAGTGACAAAAAAAGAAAGAATATATTGATTGGTTAAAGTTATTTGTTTGTAAAGTATGGTTAATGTATATATGTTTATATGTAAAGATTTAAGGATTTAGTTCATGTTTAAATTATGGTTGCTACTAGTTATGAGATAAATATGCGCAAAATTTATAGATTGATCATATTTCTATACTTAAATGAGTTTGATTTTGATTTTGTAAAGATTAGCATGGTTCTAGAATTTTCAGGCATGATATTGCAAAAATAGAGTATGACATATAATCATGTACCTATAAGCACACAATTGTGCAATTATATTTTGTAATATCATAATCATATATGTTATCGTGCATGTTTGAATGAGCATGAAAGATATGGCCATGTAGATAGGTTCATAACCATGTGCCTAGACTAAATTAACATGATTGTGTAAGCAGAACACGGTAGTGTTAAGCAAGATATTTGTAGGTCTATGTAACACATGGAACATGACTATGTGTCAAGGTGCACAGCTGTGCATTTTGTGTTACATGGCTTTATGGCAAGTATAATTTGAAGCACAAATAATAAAATGCTTGTAAGCTATTTTAATAAACACAAAATGAATAATAATATAAAAAGAAAGCAAGATAACATATACGACAAGCATTACATGACATGGCGTACCAAACTAATATTTTCAAAAAGGGATCTAATGATCCATATGCATGTTTTTAAAGTAGAAAAGTATGATATTTCAAACATAATTTTAAGGGTTGATACGTGAGAGCATCTGTGAGTTTGCATGTCTGCTAAAGAGGGAAATTAGTATCCATTAGAGGAAACACCGTCTTTGACCAAGCTCATTAGAGATAATGTTATTCATGCATAAGTAGTTTTTCAATAGGCTTAAACTCACGCAACTAGGGTGTCAAATCCCTATATTCATCTATCAAATCAGTATTGTAGTTATTTTTTGATATAGTATTTTTTAGATACAACTACTATATATACATATATATATTCAAGATTTTTGGATCACAATCTTATTTTCAGAAAGTGTTTTTAGTAAGCAAGGCTAAAGCTAAATTTTTACTTTTAGCATGGACATGTTTTAACATACCTCATATCATGTCATACATAGTGTTACATAAGATAAAGCAAAGAAGATAAAGATAAGACAAGCATGATAAGTCACAAATAAACATAAAATGCCAAATGAGTAAATACAAAATTTGGAAACAATGTGACAAGTCATAAAAGTAGTAGAAAATAGAGATTTGCTTGTAAGTAGAGATAAGAAATGCTTGCTAAATGATTTATCACTCGCTCCCTAAAGCTTATTTTCTTATAGGTTAGTGATTTTGACGCTAATCCAAATATAAGGTGGCTAAGGATGAAATACAGTTTTGTAGCAGATAGCATGTTCATGGCTTGTATGCTTTATACAATTTCCATATATGTGTATATATATAGTTTGCATGTATATTATGTACAAGTTATTTATGAATAACAACATATGATATTTTCCATTATATGACGTAGTATTTTCAATGTATTCACATTATTTACATATTTAATGCTTCTACTTGCATATTTCAATTTAGTATTTATAGGATTCATGTTATATATTACTGATGATGATTCTTAGTGTAAAAAAATATATAAAAGAAAGAGAGAAAAATATCAATAAATATAGTGGAATAGTAATATATAGCAAAGATTCATACAATTGGTGGCATTAGAGCAAATTTAAGCCATATTTCAAAAAGTATGCTTTTAAAACATATTATTTTCAAAATTGCATAAGTGTAAAGCTGGTGTATCCCAACACTCAATGCTCGTGTTCCCTCAATGTAAGTATCGTAGTATGAGGTTCAATATTATTTTTAAATTCTAACCCTTTTATGTTTATAATCTTCTAGATTAGATACCGTACCTATCTAAATGTAATAGCCCGAGGTTAGAATGGTCTTTCTAGGCCTAGAATCAGGGTTAGAAGAGAGATTTCTCAGTTTGAAATCAGTTTCAGTGAGATAGGAGGGTTGAATAGCCTTTTTGTTGGCTTTATATGCAGTTTGTGGAAGGAGAACGATCGTGCGTCTTTGGACACACGATCGTGCATCCCTTTCTCGTCATGCACGCCCGTGTATCTAGCTATGTGCCCCTGTGCATGCCTATTGGTATATAAACCAATGTTTTCTCTCTGCCAGTTTTAGCCAACTTGCCCATTTCTTTTTTTCTTTCTTCCTAGTAAGTCTTCGCCATTTTCAGAGGTAGAAACCAGCTTTAGCAGCTAATCCAGCTAAGATTTAGTCAGAGATAGTGAGATAGAAGATTTTTAGTAGCTTCAGGTAAGTGTTTCCTTACCTCCTTCCTATTTCTTGGCATGTAAATCTCTGAATGTAGGCATTTGGTGATTTTAGCATGATTCTTGAGTGATTGATGTTGTGATTGATGTGTGTGTATGTTTGATTGAGGAATGGTTATGATTTGGTTGTATTTGGGTGGGATTTTTTAGGTTTCTAGATGTGTCTGTAGAATATGGGTTGAGCACATGCCTGTGCACCTAAGAGTACACACCCGTGTGGCCTTAATTATGTATGAGACACAGTCTTGCATGGCACCCGTGTGCATATCAAAATCCAAACACACACTCATGTACCTAAGTGCATATGCCCGTGTACCCATTCCCAATTCTACACACCCGTGTAAGCAGGACATAGGAGTTTTGTGTGTATTACTACATGCCCGTGTACGTAGGGACACGATTGTGTGTTTCCTTCCATATGCACGTGTGTCCTGAAACACATGTCTGTGCACTTAGTAAGCAGCAGAACAATGTAAATAAAGTAGAAAATAGAAAGAAAGGAAAAGAAAAAAAAAGAAAAGAGAGAAAAAGATAAAATATTTTCCAAAATCACACTTTAATCTCACAATAGTATAAGAAACTCATCAACAGACTTAAATAGCGTAATCTAGTGATAAGTTACGATTAGAAAACAACAATAAAGACAAAAATAGAAAGAGAACAGAAACAAGAAAAATAGAGACAAAACTGGCAGAAACATGATAGAACATAGAACGTATTAATGAGCTTAATAAGTTATAGAAACAGTACAACAGTAAGATAAACAGTAACCAGAAAGAAAAAAGAAATGATAAGATAACATGCATGAATAGCATCATTCAGCATAGCATGCTAAACAATGTTTTCAGAAAAAGGATTAAGATCCATTTGCATCAGTTTTCAGCATTAAAGCCCGATGTCTAGATTAGTTAGTAAGGGTGAATTCAAGGGGGCATCTGTGGGGTTTCAACTTTTTGACTTTGGTCAGATTGGTTAGATTTCAGCTTACTGATTCGAGGACTGGTATGGAAGGATATTTCATCTTACTGGCACTTCGCTGGTATGGTTCAGCCCACATGGTCAAAATGTCGAATCTCTATAGCCATCAGTCTGATCAACATAGCAAGTATCTTCGGATACAGAGATTTCAAAAACATATTTATTCAACTTTTCAATGTTTTGAATCCTCATATCCTAATAACAGTTTTTAGAAAGATGTTTTCAGTAAACAGGTCCAAGGGTAAATAGCATGATTTTAGCATACCATGATACATATTACATGACATAGAAATGTATACAAACAATAAGATTAGGAACATGTAAGATAAGAAATAAAAAAAAGATTAAGCTGCACGATATACGTTAGAAATAAAGAAATGAAAGAGTACAGCTAATCCTAAGAGAATGAAAGAAATTATTAAGAAAAGTAAAAAGAATAATAAATGCTAAAAAAGGATTAAAGAATGCAAATAGCATGATTTTAACATACCATGATACATATTACATGACTGGTGTGCGTGGGATATGGCCTAAGCAGGTTTTCACCTAAGTTTTTAGTTATGTATGTATGTATATATGTTTAGTTTTCAATAGATAGTATGCTTGTGGCTCGCATGCTTAGTTTTGCTCATGCATTCGGGATGCACAATATCTTTTACGTTTTCAGATATTATTATTATTATTATTATTATTATTATATAGTAAACATGAGTTTTACTTCAAGATACTGTACAATAGGTTTTAGTTTCCCATCACGTATTTCTAATCCAGCTTCCACATATTTTTAGTAAGTAGTCAACGTATGACCTACTGTTATATATTAGAGATATATTTCAGTGAAAAAAAAAATTTTGGTCTACGGTAATATATAGCAGGCAGAAGTTTGGTATCAGAGCATGTTTTAAGCTATCAAAGCAAGTTCTAAGCCGATGTTTCTCAAAAAAAAAAAAAAAGGTTTTTAAGCATGCATTGTTTTCTAAAGTGTATAAGTATAGAGCCAACATATCCCAATAGCTAAAGCTCGTGTCTCACTCATTGTAAGTATCTCAGTAGTAGATTCAGTATAGATAGTAGATTCCAAACCCTCTTCTTGTATGATTTTAGATATGAGGCCCCGTTTTCCTTGATTTTGGATAGATGAGGGTAGTAATTCAGAGAGGTCTAAAAGAGGTTCCTAGGGCTCTCGAAGATCTGTTAGCATTGAAGATGTCAGAGAGATGATCAAAAGTATGATGAGAGAAGAATTCCAGTAGCCTAAGAGAAGAGATCATCAAGAATCTACTTGGGGTGGTTACCGAGAGCTAGCCAGACATAGTTTTTAGATGCCAAGGTGGAGACAGAGTATAGACACAGAGTCAATGGGTGTCAGAGATACAGAGAGATCACATCCTGTTTCAATTTACCACGAGCTCATCAACCTTCTAAGTTCAGTGGTTCTAGAGATCCAACCACCGTAGAGGATTGGATAGAGGCGATAGAGAGTATTATGGGTTTATTTAGTATGTCAGACAGAGAGAAAGTTAGATATGTAGTGTTTATGCTCAGAGGAGAAGTAAGGATTTGGTGGAATCTCGTGAAGACAACAGTCAATAAAGATAGTTTGACTTTGGCAAAGTTTAGACAGATGTTCGATAAGGAGTTCAAGAGCGTAGACATGATACATGCCAAAGCTCATGAATTCATTGAGTTGACTCAAGGGTCAAGTACAGTAAAGGAGTATAGAACCTGATTTAATGCTTTGGCCAGATTTGTTCTTGGTTTTATAGAGTCAGAGTTGGGTAGAGTGTAGAAATTTGTTTATGGTCTACATCCTGCCATAGCAAGAGATGTAATACATATTACATGACATAGAAATGTATACGACAGTAAGATCAGAAACATGAAAGATAGGAAATAAAAGAAATATTAAGTTGTACGATATACGTCAGAAATAAAGAAATAAAATAGTACAGCTAATCTTAAGAGGACACAAGAAATTATTAAGAAAAGCAAGAAGAATAATAAATGCTAAAAGAGGATTAGAAGAAGCTATTAGGCTATCAGGAACTTAGTTAAGTTCATCTAGATGGCAGTTAGCCAGTCAGCAGTAGCTTAGTCTAGAGTCTACCTGAGGGTAGAGGTAAGAGATACTTACTGAGTAACTTGTCACTCATTCCCCTTAGTTTCTTTTCTTGCAGGTTGGTGTTTTGGGGAGCTGAACTTAGAGCACGAGATGGCTGGTGTGTGTGGGATATGGCTTGAGCAGATTTTCACTCGAGTTTTTAGTTATGTATGTATGTAAATATGTTTAGTTTTCAGCAGATAGCATGTTTGTGGCTCACATGCTTAGTTTTGCTTATGCATTTGGGATATACAGTGTCTTTTACGTTTTCAGATATTATTATTATGATTATTATATAGTAAACATGTACTTCAGGATACTGTATAGCGGGTTTTAGTTTCCCATCACATATTTCTAATCTAGCTTTCGTATATTTTTAGTAAGTAGTCGGCATAGAACCTACTGCTATATATTAAAGATATATTTTAGTTAAAAAAAAAAATTGATCTACAGTAATATATAACAAGCGGGGTTTTACGTTAGATTTGTTAAAGAGAAGAGTAGTACCTTAGTGAGACCCATGAGTAAAAGTAAGAGTAAGAGATCTCAACACTTCCGAGTGTTTCTCAAACTAGAGGATGTAAAAGAGATTGTGAAAGAGGGTTTTCAACAGATAGTTAAAGAATATGTTCAGGAACTAGGAAGAGATGAGGTCTATCAATAAGCCATTAAAGGAGGTATGCTAGAGCCAATAAGAGGTGATTTTTAGATACTAGAGATCAGTGGGTTCCCAAGCTAGAGTTCAAGGACTAAGTCAGTAAGTACTAGTGGTTTAAAAAGATTACACCCTATTTACAGTCTGCTAAGGGTTTCTCAACCATTGAAATTCAGTGAATTTAGAGATCTTATAGTTACAATGAAGTAGATTAAGGCCATTGAGAGTAATATAGTGTTGTTTACTATGACTTATAGAAAGAGGGTTTGATATGCAGTGTATATGCTCAAAAGTGATATAACAATATAGTGGAACCTTATAAGGACTTTGATTGATGAGGAGAGCCTGTCATAGGTAAAGTTTAGATGGTTGTTTGACAAGGAGTACTATAACATTGTTATGGTGTATGCCAAGGCCTAAAATTTCATTGACTTAACACAAGGGTCAAGTTTAGTTAAAGAGTATACGACTCGATTTAATGTCTTAGCATAATTTGTTCCAAGATTAGTTAGGTTAAAGATTGGTAAGGTATAAAAGTTAGTTTGTGGTTTGTATCTTGCCATCACTAAAGATGTGATGATTAGAGCTACTCCTTCTCATATATTTAGTAAGGTTTTGGGGAGAGCCTTGATGTTAGAGTATGTTTATTAAGGATGGGAATTTTTTCTAGACTGACAAAGAGAAACAGAGATAGGGGTAAGAAGCTAATTCATTTAAAGAAGTCTTTCAAAAAAAACAAGAAGTAGAGATTAGATCTACCAATATATGGGACTTATGATAAGAGGCATCTAAGTTAGTTTCTAATAGGAAGGAATGTTTGTTTCATATGTCACTAGTCAGGACATAGATTATTAAAATACCCATCTATAGGAGTTGTTAAGCAATTTAAAGGTAGTGTTAAGCCTAGTACAGGTGTAATTATTCTAGCCAAAAGAGGTAATGATTCTACCAAAGATGGTACTAGTACACCTAGATGAGATACCAATGCTTTAGAAGGATGAGGTTGAGCCAAGGTGTGTAATAAGGCAAGATCAAACAGAGGTGATTCCTTATATAGTTACCAGTTAGTTACTTTTCCTTAATACTTCATTATTTGTATTGACTGATTATGATGCCAGACATACCTTTATTTCTAGAGTAGTAGTTAAGAGATTAAAGTTGATTATTAGTGTGGTTGATAAAAGTATCTATATATAGTGATGAGTGACAGATGTCAGTAGACTAAGAGGTAGTGATTTTAGGTAAGAGATTGAGGATAGATTTGATGATGTTGGAGTTAACCAATTTTGATATAATCCTAGACATGGATTTCCTAGATATGTATGGTGTAAAGATTGATTACAAGAAAAGAAAGGTTAGATTACAAGAAAAGAAAGGTTAGATTACAATTAAACTCTAATCAATTTGTTTTTGGAGAGGGTAGAGTGGATAACATGTTTGTCTTTTGTGTTAAGGTAAGAAAGATGCTAGGTAAGGGTATGTAAGGTACTTGGCTAATGTAGTATGTAAGAGTGCATATAGGCCAAGTATCAAGCAAGTGCCAATAATATGAGAGTTCCCAGATGTGTTTCTTGATAAATTACCAAGATTACCTCTAAAGAGGGAGTTAGAGTTTAATATTAAGCTGCTTCTCGATATGGCTCCTGTTTCTAAAACTTTGTATTAGATGGTTCCAATTAAGCTTTAAGAGTTAAAGAAGCAATTTCAAGAATTGATTGATAGAAGGTTCATCAAGCCAAGTTATTTGCTTTGCAGTGCTCCTACTTTATTTGTAAAGAAGAAATATGAGTTGATGAGGATATGTATTAACTACAAGAAGTTAAACAAAGTAACAGTGAATAATAAATATCCCTTGTCAAAGATGAATGATTTTTTTAATCAGATGAAAGATGCTACCATGTTTTCTAAGATTGACCTGAGGTTTAAGTCTTATTAGATGAGAATAGTAGATAGAGATATACCTAAAAATGCCTTCAGGATAAGTTATAACCACTATGAGTTTGTAGTGATGTCATTTGGGCTGACTAATGCTTTTTTGATGTTCATGGATTTGATTAATAGAGTATTCAAGGACTGTCTTAATAGATTTTTTATAGTGTTCATTGATGACATCTTGGTGTAATTATATGGTGTAAAATGCAGCATATATTTTGATCATAAGAGTTTGAATACTTTTTCACCCAAAAGAATTGAATATGAGATAGAAAAGATGGTTAGAGTTGATGAAAAACTATACTTGCATGATCAAGTATGACCCTAGTAAAGTCAATATGGTTGCAAAAACTTTGAGTAAAAGAGTGGTTTTAGCTAGGTCTTTATTCAAAGAAAGTTGCAATAAGAGATTAGTAAAGAGATGATTAAGATTACGATAGTTGGGTCTTCAAGATTTCAAATAGTAGTGACCTTGTTGGATGACATCAAAACTAGATAGATGATTGATAACTAGATTTAGGGTATAGTTTAGTAGGTCACCAAAAGTTCAATGCTTGATTACGTGATCAGAGATAGGATTTTGAAGTTCAAAGGCATGGTATTTATGCTAGAGGATACAGGGTTGAGACAAAGGGTCATGGTAGAGGTTCCTAATACAATTTATTTAGTGTATTCAGATAATATCAGGATCTCAAGAGAAATTTTTGATGGTCTAGCCAAGTATAAAGAGGGATATAATAGATTTTATAGCCAAATGTTTGACTAGCCAACAGGTCAAGGTAAAACATTAGAGACCTTTTAAATTATTATAGCCACTGAGCATACTTAAATGGAAATGGGAGAGCATTTCCATGGATTTTATCTCAAGTCTTTCTAGGCTTCAGCATGGTTATAATGGTATTTAGGATATTGTGGATAGATTTGGTAAGTCTGCTCATTTACCTATCAGAGAAGGGATAAGTACTGATTAACTAGGTCAACTTTATGTTAAAGAGGTTATCAGATTATATAAAGTGCCCAAAGACATTATTTCAAATAAAGATTTCATATTTATGTCAATTTTTTAGGGTAGTTTATAGTGAGCACTAGAGACCCAATTACATTTCAATTCAGCTTATCATCCTTAGACATATGGTTAGACAAAAAAGGTGAATCAAATCCTAGAAGACATGTTAAAGGCTTGTTGTATAGACTTTTAAACCTATTAGGTTGAGTTGTGTCCTTTTATAGATTTGTCTTATAATAATAACTATTAGTCCATGATTCAGATGGCATCATATGAGATACTATATGGTAAGAGATACAAATCTCTATTATATTAGGATAAGATTTGAGAAAAAAAAATTTTAAAGGTTGTAATAGGCTAGAGATAACTCAAATGATGATTAAGTATATCAGAGTAATTAACTAGAAGATCAGATAGGCTTAGAATTATTAGAAAAATTATGCTAATAAGAGCCATAGGGAGATAGATTTTAAAGTGGGGGATAAGGTATTTTTTTAGAGTAGCTCTCTATAGATATGTTTTGAGATTTGGCAAAAAAGGCAAGTTGGCTCTCAGGTTCATAGGCCCTTATGAGATATTGAAAAGAATGGGTAAAGTGGCATACAGATTGGCTCTACCAGCCAGTATAGATAAAATTCATAATATCTTCCATGTATCTCAATTGAGGAAATACACAAGGGATTTATCTCATGTTTTAAAGATTAAAGATTTGGATGTAACAAAGGATTTGAGTTATCATAAGAGGCGAGTTTAGATTCTTGATTGTAATTTTAAAGTCCTTAGGAGTAAAGAGATGCCTTTACTTAAGGTATTGTAGAAGAGTTAGAAGCTTAAAAAAGTTACTTAAGAAATAGAGTTTGAGTTCAAGAAGAGATATCTAGAGTTGTTTAGATAAATTCTAAGGATAAAATTTTCATAAGGAGTGATATAATATCTCAAGGTTAGAATAGACTTTTTAGACTAAAAATTGGGGTTAAAAGTGAAATTTTATGAAACGAAATAGAATTGAGAAAGTTCAAAGGTAGAATAGTCATTTAGAAGCTATATATGGCATATACATATGTCTCCTTTGGAAGACTATTCCATATGTTAGCATAACAAGAGAAGGAAATCATAGATTTCTTTAACACACATTTGTATGCCTCAAGCACATGGCCATTGTAGTGTGTTTGCTACCATATGTAAAGCCAAATTTTCCATTCTCATCAGATATTTGTTTCACTAATTTTTCTTCTTTTTTCCAAAGAACCCTAACCTTAGACTTCAGAAAGAGCAACCGGTAGCAGCAAATCTAGCCAAAGAGTAAGATTTAGCTTGAGAAAAAGAGAAATCACAACCATGGTAAGAGGTAAGTGTTTCTTTCCTCTTATTCATCTGTTTTTATAGCATGGTTTCTTTGTTGTATTAAGTTACATTGTTATTAGATCATGTCTAATGCTTGAAATAGTATCAGTAAGTGATAAAAAAAAAAAAGAATAAAATGATTGGTAGAAGTTGTTTATTTGTGAAGTATGGTTAATGCCTATATGTTTATATGTAAAGATTTAAGGATTTAGTCTATGTTTCAATAATGGTTACTATTATGAATGAGAAAAATATGTGCAAAATTAATAGATTTCTTTGCTTAAATAAGTTCGATTTTCATTTGGTTGAGATTAACATGGTTATAGAATTTTCAAGCACAATATTGCAAAAATAAGGCATAACGCACAACCATGTACTTGCGAGGATACGATTGTGTAGTCATATTTCTATAATATCATGGACGTCTATGCTACCATGCACGTTTGAATGAGCATGAAGGACACAAACATACATGTAGGTTTATAGTTGTACATCTATACCAAATTAGCATGAGTGTGTAAGCAAGACACGATAATGTTAAGCAAAATGTCTACAAACCTGTGTAACTCATAGAACATGAATATGTGTCAAGATGCACGATCGTGTGTTATATGTTGCATGACCATGCGGCAAGTAGAATTTGTAAAATAAATAATGTCAATAAGCTATCTCAATATACACAGAATGAAAAATAATATGAAAATAAAGTAAGATATCATGCATGCTAAACATTATATGACATAGCATCCAAAACCAGTATTTTCAAAAAGTGTTTTAAGGATCCATATGCATGTTTTTAAAATAGAAAAGTAAGATTTTCTAGACATCATTTTAAGGGTAGATATAAGGGGGCATTTATGAGTTTGCACGTCCGTTAGAAAGGGAATCTAACATCCATTAAAAAGGGCATGATATTTGACCAAGCTTATTAGAAAGAGTGTTTATTGTATATCAGTAGTTTCTTTGTAAAATTAAACTTACACAGCCAAGTTGTTAAATCTCTGTATTCATTAGTATGATCAACACAATCGTTATTTTTAGTTACAGTATTTTCATATACAACTTATATATATATATATATGTGTGTGTGTGTGTGTGTGTGTGTGTGTATTCAGGATCATTAGATTACAGTTTTGTTTCAAAAAGTGTTTTCAATAAGCAAGCCCAAGGGTAAATTTATACTTTTAGCATAGACATGATTTCAGCATACTTAATATCATGTCACGTATAACATTACATGAGATAAAACAAAGATGATAAGATAAAGATAAAATAAACATGGAAAGTCATGTCATAAATAGAAAAGGCCAAATAAGTAAATATGGAATTTAAAAACATTGTGACAAGTCACAAAAGTAGCAAAAAACAGAAGCTTGCTTATAGGTATAGATAAGAAATGCTAACTGAGTGATTTATCACTCATTTCCTATTTTTTTTTTAGTGATTTTGAGGCTGAGTTGGATACAAGGTGGTTGAGGATAGGATACAGTTTTGTAATATATAGCATGTTCATGGCTCACATGCTTTATAAAGTTTGCATATATGTATACGCATATAGTTTGCATGTATATTATATATATTTTATTTATGAAATAACAATATATGAAAATTCTAGTATGTAACACAATATATTCAATGCATTCACATTATTTACATGTTTAAGGCTTTCGCTGACATATCTTAGTTCCATATTTGTAGTATTCTTGTCATACATTAGTGATGATGATTCGCAGTGTAACATATATATACATATATATAAAGAGAGAGAAATATCAATAAATATAGTATAACAGTAATATATAATAAGGACTCCTATAAATACTTCTACCATTCTTACTTGGTTGTGTATTGATTGATGATGGATACATTGGAGTAGAATGAACAAAGTTAGGGAATGCTAGCCTAGGATTGAATTTAAGTATGGAAACTATTATGAATTTGCATGGTTTTGATGTTTGTTTGTGGCTAGATATTGAGGGTGAAAATGTGAGACTTTAGCATGAATTTTGAGACCTTTCAAGCCTTCCATTGTTGATCAAATTAGTATAAAAGCTTCAAGGTTGGTAGGGTGATGTTAGTGTTGCATAATTACTTTAAAGTGTTGACTTTGGTAGTTGCATAAAATTTACATATGTGTTCTGTGTTAGTTAGAATTTTTGTGTGAAAAAAGAAATTAGTTGCTAGAAATTTGCACTATGGCTAGAGGTTGAAGATGGTTAAGGAGAAAAGAAGTTGATCAAATTGCTTGTTTAACTTGTCCAACAATTTAGCCTAAAATTCTTTCCTTCTAAGATTATCATTAGCCAACCCTCCACCTTGTATTATACTAAAATTTCTCTTTGTTAATCGGGTAGCATGACCAAATTTGGAGAAGCTTTGATTTGTTTAGTCTACTTGCCTTAACTTTTGCTTGAAAACCATGCCATATTAATTGAAATTCCTACCAACACAAGCAATAAGTACAATTACTATTCTAAAATCATTTTTCACTTTTACTAACCATCGTTGCCACTTCATCACAATAATGCTAATCACACTTACTTAGGCTTATCACCCTAATATATAATTAATTTTCTTAAAACTCTTTCCCATCCAATTACTAAATTACCCTTAGGCCTTAATTGATAATACTATTCTAAGCCCAATCCATATCTCAAGCCCAAATAATTCTTAAAACCCTAACCCAACCCCATACTTTAGCCCAAACACCAATTCCAAGCCCAAACCTTAACCAAAAACACTATTTCACTTTCAGATTAACTATTTACTTCTATAAACATCATTTTATAGATTTTTGATGTCATCCATATTAGTGTTTTTTCTTTTCACATTATCCAAATATGTCTATAGCTAGTGAAAGAACAAAGTTTGAAGACCAAATACAAAACTTTAGAGTTAAAATGCCTGGGAAACTTAATGATCTTGAGAGAATTACACATGCAATATCTAAGCAAATTTTCCAAGTGGTCCAAGACCAAATTGAAAATAGTGATCAATATTTGAATATGGATATGCCTGAAATTAAGAAGTCAAAGCCAAAAAATTTTTTACGTTGGTTGAATAAGTTTGAGATGATAAGTAAGCTAATGAATTAGTCAGATAAATAAAAAGGTGAAATTACCATTATGAAATTATCCTTTTTTATCCTTATGATGGAAAATTTTGAGAAGGAATAAAGATTGGGAAGGCAAAGAAATGATTAAATCTTGGGAGAAAATGAAAAGGTTGATGACTAGAGAATTCTTACCCAAGATTGCCTCAATGTTGAAGAAACTATCTCATGTAAGAATGAAAATATGACTGATGACAAGGATAAGTCCCAAGTAAAGGTGGCATTCAAGTATGATGAAGTGATAAAGGCTATAAGCGAGCACCAATCGATTGTTGGATTAGATGAGGTTGAAAAAAAATATAAGTGAAGTCAAAGAAATTTCCATGCATGAGGATGAACATGTGATTGATGAGGAGAAAAATTCTCAAGAAGTTGATAACATGCGCTGGGTGAGTGGAAAGTCAAAATTTAAGGTTAAATCCTCTCCAATAAGGGGTGTATGATATATATTCAAGTTTGTACTCATATGTAAGATCGAAAGTGACTTCATCAATCAAAATTTTAATGTTTTCAACTTGTATCCCTTAAAAGTGCATTCCATCCCTTCATGCTCAATAAAGAAGACTAAATATACCTTTGAAAATCATGATTCCAACCATGAACAATGATGCTAACATTACCAAAGCTAGCTTGCATAACTTCCCTCAAAATTACTGGATCATGCTCAAGCTTTGCAATAGTAAAAAAAGGCATACAAGGAGACAAATTTTATCAAGTGGTTTTACATGAAGCTAAAGAAAAAAACAGAAGTCAATTTAGGTGAGAAACAAGTTGAAAATAGGTAAGATAAAAAAATATCTTACGTTCATGCCCATATGCACTAGTGCACCTATACACATATCTGTCAGGTTATAGTGCCTTACATTTGCTTCTTGCACATTTGTGAGCCTACGCCAGCAAGCTTACATATCTATACATATATGCCCCCATACGCAGATGCCAGTACGCCTGCACCTGTGTGCCCTTACACTATGGCATGGCACTGTAGTGCCCAAAATTTGCCTCCACCTTAGATTTCATGCTTTTTCAAGGCATTCTTGGATGCTTTGACCTCTAAAGCTTCTCCAATGCATTACCCTTGAGTTCATTTAGTTTCTAATATTTTTTTAACAATATCAAAATGTATTAAACTTCAAATTCAAGAACAATCAACCAACTTGAAGATTAAACAAAGGCAATCCACTTTTGGAGAAACCACATAAAAAATACAAGCATGCAAATTCTAATAATTTAAATATGTCTATACTTAAGTTGTACATTGTAATTAGTATTATGGAACTTAATTAATTTATCTTTTAATCATTTTCTTTTATTTATAGCATAAAACTTGGAATGTATTTAAAGTTAGCTAGGGTTAGCTAGTTTTGACTATAGTTTATAACTTGCCTATAGAAGGGCAACTTAAACTCTTATATAAGGATCTTTTGGTTGAAAACAAAATTTAGAAAGCTTTCTCTTTAGTTCCATAAAGCTTTGGTGGCTCATATGAATTTATATTTCATTTATCCAATCTTTCTAATAAAAGGAAGTTGGTAATAGAAGAATCTATGTGGTGGAGTTAGATTCAAGTGGGTGGAGAGAATTTTTTAAACTTGTCCCTAATTTCCTTTATCCTTGATTCACCCCAAGATTATGGAATTATCCTTTGTACTTGAGGTTCATCTTCTTGCAACCTTTATTCAAATTTGAGCAAGGTAAATTTGGTGGTGATTCTTAAGTCAAGTTGATGAATAAATCCTTTAGGCTTGATTCTTACATCCCTTGCAATTTCTATCCAAGTAAGTTGAAATTTACTTGAGTTGTGTTTTGAGCTTTAATACTTCTACCTTTCTTGCTTGGTTGTATATTGATTGATGTTGGATATATTGGAGTGCAATGAATGAAGTTGAGGAATGCTAGCCTAGGATTGAATTTTAGCATGAAAACTTGTAGAATTTGTATGGTTTTGCTGCTTGTTTGTGGCTGGATATTAAAGGTGAAGGTGTAAGACTTTAGCATCAATTTTAAGACCTTCCAAGCCTACCATTGTTGATCATAGACACATTTCTAGGGTGTTGAATTTGAATACATGTTTTAATGGATCTTAGAAGGTGGCGACTACCAATAAGAATTGCTAATTGATACCACAATGTTACAGATGCTTTAGACTACCTTGTAATTCCTATTTCATTTGTTCCTAATCTAGCTTTCATTTTTCCATGAATTGTCTCAAAGCGTTGCAAACTGATTTAGCCATTTTTCTATGATATAAAAGCCAATGAATATGATGAGATGATGGATGTATACAATATGCCTTTTTGATAATTAACTTCACTATTTTACTCAAATCACATTACGCATATGACATGTCCACAGAAAATGCGACATAAGGCTTAGAATATTTATTTTTACCTTATTTCACCTTTAATTAACTTTAGTTCAGTTTAATTATGTTTCGAGGCATCAACCCATTACTTTATTGATGTCATATCCTTTCTTTCCCGTAACCTAACCATCGGGAAAATTATGCACACATTCATTGGTTTAAAGTCAATATAGCCTTCCAACTAATCTTTTTATCGTCTTCACCAGAGCTATTTTCATACACACATTTATGTTATTATTATTACTTGCTTCTTTATTTTCTTCTTAAAAAATCAAATTCTAGGTTTCTTTAAGGTCACATACCTGTTTTGTTATGCAAACATCAACATTAGTGATGAAGGTATCCGATTACTAAACAAGTTACAAACTTTGCATACTTTTGCCTAAGGTCACATTTCATTTTGGAAATCACTTATGGTAGGCTTGTTAACTTTTAAACCTATTTACTAATCAAGAAGATAGAGTACTTTTTTTTTTTTTTACTTAAATTTAAATTAAAACAACACACTTGATCTCCATTTAAACCACATATAGGTCAAATCAAAAGGTTTCTATTTATTCTTCATGCCTCTAAACATGTTACGTAATTCTCTTTAGGCCAGGTATTATTTTTTACTTAACCCAAAATCAAAAATCTCAATTTTGTGGTTATGCCCTTAATACACTTCTTGAACTAAAATAGGATTAGCATATTTATTTTCATTTATTTTATTATTCATTTTTCTTTCTTCTCTTTTTTTTTTTTTTTTCTCTTTTCTAATGATACAGGTATAACATGTGTCAAATGAGCACACTCTAGTTCAACTTAGTTGCATCTTTCTCTTTTAAAAATCTCGACATATTTTTGTGATCATTTATTAACCTAAAATGCTTAGTAATTTGAACCAGTCAAACCTTGAGCCTGATGCCCTTTTTTCATTTCTCAACCTAGGTCTTGAAATTCTCATTTTAACCCCTCTGATTTGATAAAATGGTACTGTAGATTTGATTTGCCTCTGGAAGCATATTCAGAACATAGATTCTGACCCAAATCTAAATAAATTACCATTTTATTTTTCTACTTTGATAATTTGGCATTTTATCCCCTCTAATAGTATAGTCTGACCTATATTGTTGATCTTAGATTTTGGCCCTAGATTCTGACCCAAATCTTTTGTTTTATCGTTACCTTTCTAAAAGGTGCTAGCTAAACAAGGTAAATTTTCTCCTCCTCAATTTACTCAAGCCCTTGGTTGATGGTGTGACATTTCTTGGTTCATTATGGCTTAACCATAAGCCTAATTTCAAATCTAAACCAAGGCAACATTGAAGACTCAATGACTATGGATATAACCTATCAATGATCCATAATCCTTAACCTATGACAAAGACATACTTCATCGAACCCAATTTTCGATCGCACGTATCATGTAGGTAAGATTCTTGTATCATTGTATCCCAATTATGTGAGGATCCATGGTATAGTAAGAAACTTTTATCTTAATCACTTAATGAATCATTGATTACAATATACATAATAGGTCACCACAAACTCACTATCGTGCGACTATTAATTTACTGTGGCTAGAGATTTCTATTTTTAGTATGTGTCAATATCTATTTGGGAACTTAAAACCTTATTATTTTGAGCCAATAGAAACTCAACACCAATTGTTTCGAAGTGACATATCCCATCTTGATTGTCAGTGATCTTTGTATACAAACAACACATGACCAATCCAATTTATGGCATGTAACATGATTAGTCTTGTGTTTATACACCATATGAACCATATACATCCATATTAGACTCAACCATAACATCTTAGGTTTAAGGATCACTTCATACACCAGTACAATCACATGATGAGTCATTTTGATTTTTAATAAATGAACAATGTTATACATTATCTATTGTCATGTTCCAAAGATAACTCCCTAATTGTCAATTTGTGCTAATATCCTAATGATATGACTCATAATCACTCACACTAATGTCATCTCCATTACATTAAATGAAGACATAAAACATGCCTATTAGATGAGATCATTGCCCATTTGACATCATGTACATAGATGACTTTTCAATGATAAGAATTTTTCTAAAGAGGGGAGTGTATCATCTGAACAATTCATATATGTATTTTATATTTCATAAATTAAATAAAAGAAACAATTTATATATATGAATAGAAAATATACTTTCTTTTATTAATTATATTATACAAAATCAAATGTCTCGAATTGACAATAAGATTGGTTTTTAGAGCTTACACTTTGCCATCCATACCTCATCAAGGTTGAGGTGTAGAAATAGTGTTTATCTTATAACAACCCTTGATTTATATGTATTTTAATTTTAGAGCAATGAGTTAATAAAATTGGATTTCACAATTACTCAGTCACACTATGACCATAGATTTCAGTATTTGTTATCGTCACTCAAATTGCATGTTATGATATCTTCTTCTTGATCGAGGAGTGATGAATCATTTATTGATCCACATATAGTCTTAATGCATTTCCCTACATACGCAATAACTACCATTATGATAACCTTTAATTAAAGCATCAATTGGTGCATAAGGTACTCTAATGATCTCAAGTCTAAAGATCACATACATCATCATTTGAGAAAATTTGTTTTATAGGAGCTACCATCTATATAGAATGCCCTAGCAAGTCAATCTAGTGAACTTGCTTAGACAAGTACTTATGTGTTGAATGAAGTTGTCAACAAACAACTTTGACATGTGAAATTTGTCATAACTTCCAATATATTCAACACTCTGACAGTTTGTCTACATCATTAGTGTTCTTAATCATAACAACACTTCAGCTAAGGATGTTTCTATAATGATCACCTAATATGCTCATAAACTTCTCACAATTAAAATACATTTGATCCCATCATTGTAGTTAATATCATTTTAAAGGCATTCATTTCCAACACAAATAAATACACAAACAAGATGAAGTAATGTCATTTTATCGATATTGAAACATGATCCATTAATAATTTGCAGCCAAAATAATTGGTTTGAGATCACATCTCACTTTGCAGAACGTTAGAATTGAGTTTCACTATTCTTTAACTCCATATCTGTAAAATTATCATGGAACTTGGGAAGGTCATTTAATTCTATAAGCATGTATCACTTTCGACAGTATCGCAATTCTCTAGTGGTAGTTTTATTTTTGAGACGATTTTGACAACTTTAGAACGATTTTTCTGTTTCTTTTTTAACATTAAATGACTCAATTAGGTAATTATATTTTCATTAACAAGTTATTTGAAGCATGGAAAGTACGAATAACATAATTAAATCTTCAGTTCAGCACAATGATGATGGAAATGAAAAAGAGAGGAATTAAATTATCAAACAATAAAATATGAATTTTGACCTCTAAAACTGATTGCTCGCAACTTCATATGTTTTAAGTTTTACAAAAATGCAACATAAACTACAACTAGAAACATCCCCCAAAATTTTCTGTCCTGGAGATACAACATTAACAGCCCATGTGGAGGTTAAAAAAAAGAAAAAGAAAAAATGGACAACAAATTACCGAGCCCCAAGGAAGAAACACTAAGTTGTCTGCCTCCAGACTGAAGAACTCAAGTCAAATCTAATAGCTCCCCCTGTTGCTCCTAGCACTTGAGAATTGTGGAAAGGGAACATTCCAACCTCAATAATAATGTGGCAATTTACAACTTTGCAATGGAGCCAAGATGAAGAAAGAAGAGGTCGAAAAACAACTGTTTGATCCGACCAAAGAATATAAGAGTTATAAATATTTCACTCATAGTGTTGTATAATTGCTGAAAAGGCTTAACAAGTTATCAAGGGTATCTGGATAGAATTTCCTGGCAAATAAGTAGCATGGCCGACGGATACCATTCCATATGCAAGGCCTTAACAACACCGTCCTCTGTACAGAGAAGGAACACAACCACATTCAGATATATCATAACCACGCATGTGACAGTGAAATCTAGAGATTTCTTACTTAGTGTTTACCTGGTTGTCACTTGTTACATGCTCACTGGTATCAACCGACTGCAAGTGCGTATTACACAATCAGAAATTGTCAAACCAAAGTTCAGGAAACTGTATAAAAGCTACACCAGAAAAATATCTATGACTAAACTTTGGTGTGTCATCATCTAGATCTAAAACAAAATAGAATTGGTCTCACTAAGACATCCAGCACAAGTTTCTCCTAGTGACAATTCACGTATATTGTCTATATTTTCAAATTAAAGGCCAAAAAAAAAAAAAACAGGTTATCAGGATATCCGAGCATTTGAAAGAATACATCGATGAGAACTAGTCCTCTAAAGTCCTGCTAGGTAGGCGTTGCAGTGAGGTAGACTCGCTCAAGCACAGGGCAAATGGCCATATTACAGAAAAAAAAAAGTCACGACAAAATATAATTGTTGTGTGAAAAATACAAGGGAGAACATAAATATACCGTAATATTCCTCAGAAGCTCGTAAGAAACATCTTGAGACTTGTAAGATTTTGGGTGCCACTTCCTCTCAGACCAATCAACATGTGTAACGGACCGGTTTGCAATTCCACCAGGATCAATCATCTGAAATAAATGGAAACTCATAAGAGGCTGAGTTATAGAAAATTTAGTAGTACAGTCTTGAACAAGGTTCTTACCTGGAAAAAGGTTGGTAAGTAGTGCTCATCAGCAATGCAATTTTTACCATCCACACCATGCTGCTATCATCAAGTGCACCCACATGTTAATGAATTGTGGTTTGGAAACCAATTAAAATTTTCTCTTTTAACAAACATATATCACAAATATGGACTTCATATGTCAGGTTTTCACAGTATAAAAAATATCAAATTTAAGGTAGGGTTGAAGGAAATCAAGAAAAACCCAGCTATATATGTTGCAAAAGACCTAAAGTATACCAGCTCAATCATCATATAACCAATCCAGACACCAATATTGAATGAATAAAGTTGTCCCTTAATAGCATTACAAAATTATTAAATTTTCTGCAAATGCTGAAACATATAGCTGACAAAAGACTCAACTGATTCGCTATAAAATCTCACACATTTTTTTACATTAACCAATGTTAACCATCCAACTCATGAGCATCTAATGACTAAAACATCTCTCTCCTTTTAGAGAGCTAGAAAGCAGAACCAACAAATAAGGTGAACACACATATTCCATATTTTTGTTGACCACAGAAAGATCAGATTTTAATGGTATTAATTCCCTTAGATCTCAATCCTAATGAGCCAGGAAAAGTCCAATATAAGAAAAAGAAAAAATACTCTTAGACATTAATTGCACAAGATTTTGAAGATGCAACGGGATTAGTTGATCAAATAATGTCAAAGAAATCACAATTGACAGATATGGTAAAAAAACATAAACAAGTTCAAGGTGGTTGCAAAAATTGAATATGTCACAAATCTTGAACTGCACTTAATGTCAAGAAATATCAAGAATGGCTAGATTAGAGAAGTACTGAGGCAGACATCAATTTATCTAATGAGACCAGAAGAACTTAAGTAACAAGATAAAAATTTAAACCAAAGACAAATGATAATTTAAAGCAACCACATTTAAGATTAACTTTACCTTGCAATAATCACGGAATTTAGAGTAGTAAAGACTGTCAGCCATAACTATCACAGCATGCTGCCGCTTCATAGTAAACCACTGCAGAAAATTCACATGTTAAATATACCCAAAAAAATGAGAAGTGAAAAAATCAATTAAATGGAGATGAATGTTGATATGTCTAAAACAACCCATCTAGCACTTCCATTTGTGGGTTTGAAGGAGTATCTAAGCAAAAAATGACAATCGAGAAATAGCACCAGATACTAGCATTCTCAGACTTTCCAATGGAAAATACGATTCACAAATGATACCACATACATTCTCAGGCTTCCACTAGCTCAAAGTCAAATGGAATGCATGTTATGTGGCCAATCATAAAGGCTGAAATAATAAACAACAATTTTTATCTTACCTGCCCTCAATATACCCATTTATAAAGAGAAGGAAACCTGTTGAACTAAATGAGCCATACAATCAGGCACAATAATATGCCACAAGAAACAACATTAACAGGAACTAAAATCAAATTCATTAGACCCTACATAACATCCATGAAATTATACCTGTGCACCCTTTCTAAAGTCTTTCATCTCAATTTCAGGCAACATGTGTTCAGAATACCGGCCATTGCCATGTGGACCAGGATCCTCAAAGCTGAAAAGAGAAAGAAGAATGCATCCATAAGGAAAAGCAATTTCCTCATAAATTTCACTGTCCACGCAAACAAAATTTAAAATAGACACATAAATAGAAAATACAACTACATCACATAAGAAAACCATACCAGTCAATAAAGCTTGTATTGGAGTACATCAGATAGTTGTAGACATAGTCAAAATCATGCAGGGGTATACAACTGCAATATAAGAAAGTGATTCAGTAATTGATGATAGTAAAAGTCATTTAAGTTGAGACCACAACAAAAACCCCTTAATGTACTCAATAATCTAGTACCTATCAGAAAGTAACACAAAATGCTGATTATCAGGATCTTTGAGAGCATTTGCCAATAATCTTCTCTCTGCATTAACCATTGAAATTCTTCCCCAGACAACCTACAAATATAATCAAGCCAAGCTATCAGATTTAGCTGCTTGTAGATACCCACTTCATCAACTATTAACAGTGTAAAGAAGAGTAACAAAAATTTGACAACAGAAGCATTTACATGAAAATTAAATTATCTATGCTCCACAATAAAGACAGATAATAACAATAAATATTTTCAAAATATTTTCAGATTTAAGTAGATGTGCTCAAGAAACATTATAAATGATGGAAATATTGATTTATTTATATGTTATACCACCAATGTGAATCTTATTGTAATAATAGTATCATTATTATCAAACTTTTAACAGCACATCTGTTATTGAATCATCAGGTCCCTAAAAGATATATGTACATTGTTAATGCAATATAAATTGGCCTAGACTTCCACAAGGTGTGAACAAAACAAGCACTGTTATTTTGCCCTTAAATAACAGTGCTTGTTTTGTCAATTATTTTCATGACAATTTTCCACATCAAGAATAATTAGTTCACTCTTTCAACATTTTCTCTTTGACAGTGTCAACATGGTAGTGTCATGATTCTAAGATAGTTACTCTTTAAGAGGGAAGGCAGATGCACTTGGTCCAACTGTAACTTAAAAGTGATGTCAGTTTTAATATTTTATTGAAACTTTGAAAGCAATTATTTTCTGCTTCAAAAAGGGCCTAAAGGGAGATGATAGTTTACAACAGTCACCAGACAACATTATTCTTCACCTTGCAAATGAGTTCCACAGTATGCAGTACCACAAGTGTGCAAAGAGAATAAATATTGATCATCCACAATGAAATAGCATTTCTAATCTGGTAGGTGAAGCTTCAATTTTTACAAAACATATCACCTAAGGCTCATTGTTAGAAGTCCAAGAAATCAGGCATAGGTTCAGAAAAAACAGATCAAACAAGTCTCAGCATATTTAGATGATAATGTTGACAGACATTCAGCGGGAATAGTTGATGAGCTACAATGCTGAGGATAACATCAGCACCAAAGAATGAACCAACAAATCAGAAATGACGAAGGAATAACCTGTCAGGTCATGACTGAAACAAGCAAGAGCTGGATATATAAAGATTGAATGTAATGCAATTTCTGAAAATTTTCATTGGTTTGCAGCTTTAAAAAACTGACATTTATTTTAGATGGGCCATGAGAGAATAATGTAGAAAATTTTGTTAAAATAGTTCGAATGGGCTTACCAGTCCTTACAAAAAGTAGAGAAGCAACAACAGGCAAGAATATTAAAAAATAAAAATAAACACAGCTAGAATATAAAAGAATACTATCTTAGAAGTTGAATTTACATACCTGGTCACTGCGTATTTCCCGATTAATGAAGTATCGACTAAAATGCACTGGTTTATCTTTTGATGCATGGACAAATACTGAAAATCTACCCTCATGACCCTGCATTAATAGATGGAAAAAGATTCATTTAATGGTAATTTGAAGTCAACCAACAAATGACTGGCTCCATAGCATTGAATTCCCTGAGCTAAGAGAACAAATTAAATACATGTTAATAAATCACAGGTTACAATTCACTGCCACAGCATGTACACATCACGGATAAGCTAAACATGTATAAAGGTATTAACAGGACAAATAAGCTTAGTGTATAAATGAAACATGGCAACTGAACAAGCCCGTATCACAAAAGATGATTCTACAACAAATCAAATCAAATCAAAATAATAAAAAATCTAAGCATTGGCTCACCGTCTTGCCATATTTAAGAAATTGGCTGAGCAATTTAATAGTGAAGCTCAGACCTCAGCAAACACAAAACTACCCTAATTAGTTTATTTTTTATTGTCATGCAATTCTTACAAGATTAGAAGCCAAATCTAAACACATTTCCCAACCAAGGCCCACAAACGCAGCACATAAAGACACTGTCTACCATATCAAGCCAATAGAAGAAATAATCAGATTTAACACCAGACATAAGCCATCTAACTCTAAATACATATAGCACAACAGGTAGCATATCTTAACTTCATGTGAAGTAGACAGTAAATCTGTTACTAATTAAAACATATATTAGTTATCGTATTTAAAAGTAATTGGGTTGCTATTTTAAAAATCATATCTAGTTTAATGTAATGTCTAAAGTTATTGATTTTCAGTTCAAAACATATGGCTAAAATGATTTTATATTCATTCCAATTTTGACATCTTTCCAAAAACTATTTAAATATTTCATAAACTCTATCATAACGGTTATGTAAAGTACCTCCCTGATCTAAACAGACTCTGTGGCTAATAAGATCCATCGAATAATCTATGTCAGCAAAGAGACTTGAAAAACAAAAAAAATACTGACTACTTAGAAAATTTTAAAAATGTTAAAGTTG
The DNA here is from genome assembly GCA_026122585.1 of Anacardium occidentale. Lineage (NCBI taxonomy): Eukaryota > Viridiplantae > Streptophyta > Magnoliopsida > Sapindales > Anacardiaceae > Anacardium > Anacardium occidentale. Next base: position 831,374 of record JAJEJH010000043.1, read on the forward strand.
GCAAAAAAAAAAAATGTATATAACAACAATTTCAAACACAAGATGAGGACAGAAAATATATCAATTGCAAAAGTTAAAAACTTAAGCATGCAGACATTAACATGAACCAAGTTGCATTTCATGCAGAAGCATCTTCCATTCTCGTATAACGTTAAAATAGATTACAACTTGAGGTCAAATATTTTCCATGCCACTTACTGGTTCATGAAGCAACAGCCAGAATTCAAGAAGCAGATGCATATTCAATTCTCAAATACAGAATACATAAATAAATAAACAAGAAAGAAACACTTACATGAAAAAACTTATCCCATAGCATCTCAAAAGGCAATCGACCAGGAGTCAAGAATAAGAAAGCGATTTTAGAATTTTTGGACTGGAAAGGAGGCGTGTTCAAAATATCCCTAATAACGACACTAGATGCGATCTCTTCATCGGTCAGTTCCCTTACTGGAACTGGTGGAAGCCAATCAGCGAAGGTGCAACCTCTAGAAGAGAACACGTAACAGGCACCGCGAGTATGGGGTGGATATATGTAGGCAAAAACTAGAAACAGAATCACCAATGAAACCAACCCAATAATCCATACCGGCCTCTTCAAGGGAGGGCGGTGGCGAGTCCCCTGCAAAATCTGTAAATCTCCCATGTTGCCGACACGCCATGCTTTAACGGACTTCATTTTATCTTACTCAGCGTAAAGATATCAGAAGCTCTATCTACCTCCAAATAATGTAATTCTTTACATCTAAACAACTAATAATTCTTCAAAAATCTGAAACTGGAAAAAGCATTAATGAATCAATTAAAAGCCCTTCCCAAAAAACACAATAAATAACATTTAATTAAAGTTATGCATCAAAACAAGAATATTCAGCTCCGAAATCAGATCTTAAGCATAACCCCCCAAGAAAATTAAATAAAATTTTCCATTTCAAGAGTCAGCCCAGATGAAGAAAAACCAATAATACTTAACAAGAAAAGATAAAGCTTCGAAATTCCAACGTAGAGAAACGAGGACTGATAAGACAACTCTTCAAATGCATTGAAAGCTGAAGATTTAGACAAATACTCGAACCAACCAAATATATATCCCACAAATAAATTTAAAAAACAAGAAAGAAAAAAAAAAAAAAAGGAATAAAAAAAGGAAAGCTTTATAATAAAAGTCAAACCAAAGACTCACTCAAATCGAAATTTAAAACGAACAGTCCATCAAACGCAATTCCAAGTCAACACAGCCAGAAATTTCCAATGTTCTATGTTTTCCATATGTTTCCCGGGAAAACCGTTAATAAAAATGAAAAGAAATGAAATACCTGAGGTTAAAGACGAAGAGAAATGGATCTCCGATCAAGGCAAGTAGAGAGTTTAAGTATTTTGATTTAAAGATCTTGAATCTGAAACTTTCTTTATTTGGTGTCCAAGATCTGGGGCTCAGCAAAACCAGACATTAACTAATAATAAAAACACCAAGAAAGAAAGAGAAAGAGAACGAGAGTATAAATAAAACTAAATAATTCTTATTTATTTTTAAAAATAAAATATTTACATTGTATCTCATGATTTTGATTCCTTAGACGATTCGTTTTGGTGTGTGTTTGTGCCTTTGTGGACATTGTTAATTATTAAAAATAGAATTTAAAAATTAAATTTATTTCTCTCTCAAAATATTTTTAAAAAATAATTATTTATTTATTATTAAATGTTTGTTTTTAATTCGAGAGAAGAAGCAAGGAAGGTGAGAAGAAGAAGAGAGCAACCAATTGACAAGAAGAACAAGTTGCAGCCGGCGAGTTGTTATTTTCGAAACTAATTTATTATTCATAAAATAAATAAACAAATAAATAAAATCAATAAATTTGGGTGGATAATAATGATAACACCTAAGCGCATTACAAGCGCGTAATGTGCACCAATAGTTTCTTCACAAGTCATGGTCCGACGCTAGTTTTTGTTTTTGGGAACAAAAAGCCCCAAACTTCTTTGATTTTGGAGCCAACCGAGCCGAAGAATATTTTTACCCTTTTACAATTGCCCAACTGGGTTTCACTCTTTTTCCTACTCAATGAGATAAAGGAAAATATATGTTGAATTATAGAATCATCCTCTGCAGCTTTTATTTCTATTTATTAAAATTAAGAATATTAAGAAACAAAATCAAGTAATTTTATTTTTAATTAAATTTTTTACCATTGTACAGTTTTTCATTATCAAATTATTAATATTAGAGGGGCCCATCCATGAGATATATTAGATTTAGAGACTGAAAGGGGTAGATGAAGCCTAGATCGGAGAGGGTTAGTCCGGCTTATGATGAGACAATAATTAAATTATTTGTTTAGGTACTTTTGTCTTTACTTATTCACAAATTTTAATGTCGTTATTAGTGAGTTCAATTTAGATTCAATAACTATACAAGAAAACAAGGCTCAAGCATTGCTTCATCCACCCAACTACTAAGTCCACAAAGCACGTACGACAAACCAAACCCATTGAGTTTGACTCAATTGTTTGATTTAAGGGAGGGCATTTTAATAAAAATCTTTGGTTAAGTGTTTTTTTTTTTAATTAAATAAATAGTGTAATAACAAATATCGAAATAATAGCTCTGGCATAGTAAAGAATTTTCTATTATTTTTGAATAAAAGGAAAACGAGCATTCATAATTGTACTTTCAAATAAACCATAGTTTTTTAATGATGCAGAATAATATTTTTATAATATAATCTTGTTCAAATATTGTTATAATAGTTTAACTTTAAAGGAATTAATTACACTTTTTTTTTTCAATTTCTAATATATTACTTGGTACTATTCAAACTCCTGAATTAAGATTAACACAGTTTAACTTTTCTATTTAGGAAATGACACTTTTAATTATTAGACAAAAATACCCTTGGCCATCCTAAACCCTCATAAATCTCCCCCACAAATTAAAAAAAAAAAAACTAATTTATCTTTCATTCTGCGACAATCATTCCATTTTGTCGAGAACTCCACAAATGACAAGGAAAACTTAAAATTTACTATTAAGGTGTGGCATCTTGTTTCATATATTTTTGGAATGATTTATATAGGGTGTTGAGTCTATTGATTGAATGTAATGTCATGTGTTGAAAACACATAATCATTGCATGGTGTTGATACTAACTCATAGTCTATGTTTATGAGGTGAATAAGTGTTGGAAATGGATTTATTGTTGGGTTTTCTAGTCAATGTATATTTATGTAGATTGAAGTCCACATGTTTAATTATGTAACCTTATATGTCAACACTACACAAGGTAGTGAAAGAGCACTACATGTTCTATTTCTACTTTTTGGTTTGTATATATTTATAATGTTGGAAATGGATATGAAACCCTTAAAACAAAGCATATAATTCTTTGCCAATACATTTTATCATTAGAGAATTGATATGTTGCATTTAGGTTATTTGGTTTGTCTATATTTATGTACCCTGCTTTTAATGTTGTGTTATATGTGTTAGAAATGGATATGAAATCATAAAATTGAAGCATTTGGTTTTTTGTCGAGACATTATATTGATATATCATTGCATGTTGCATTTAGGTTGTCTAGTTTGTCTAAATTTACGTATCTTACTAGAATCTTGTGTTGTTGTGAAATATGTGTTGGAAATCGATATCAAACCCTAAGAATGAAGTGTTTTATTTTGTCTCAAGAGATGGTATCGATAAAAAACTGTATGTTTCATTTGGGTTTTCAAGTTTGTCAATATTTATGAACCATGGATGATGTGTTGTGCTTAATATGTTAAAAATGGTTGTCAAACTCTAAAAATGGAGCATTAGATTCTTTGTTAAGACATGTTATTGATAGGTTGCTATATGTTTCACTTAGGGTTTCTAGTTTTTCAAACAAATGTTATGTTAGAATTCATGCTTTAAAGGCAATCTTCTTGACGATATACATCTACACTAGATGATATTTATTCAATTACAAGTGGCACCCTTTATTTGTAATTTAATATGTTTACACATATATTAAGATAAATATCTTTAAAATGGTGAATCGTGATGAGAGGATCAATGTATAACCTAATCGTGAGAATCTTACATGCATATTAGTGATTATTCTAGAAGTGTTGTGGCCCTAGTATTATCATGACCTAAGGCATAAATAACATGATAAGACTATCATTATCTTAAAATGCCCTATTGAAAGATAGTGATAGATTTCACATTTCAAGGTTGTAATTTTAAAATAGAGTTTCCATGTCTCACCTTTTCTATATGCTTGATGTACTTCTTCTTCATCTTACTCTTCTTAAATGTAACTCAAGGCTGCCAAATTTGATTGATGTAACAATTAGATTAGGTTTTATTTATAATTATTATTTTAAATTTAAAATATATGAGAAGTATGAAGATTGTACTTGAAAATCGAAGAAATGAGCAATAGCCATTCTTGAAGACCTATTATGAAAAGTAGAATCCCTAGTTTGACCTTATTAGTTGCTCTAGGCTTAAGGGAATCCATCATAATCCATGTACTGACATGTATACTTTATGTAATAGTATTGTTAAACCCTAATAGACTAATGGCAATAAACATAAAGAGGGGGTGAATAAGTTTATTTCAAAATCTTTTACAATTCTGAAACTTTTTCAACCAACAATCAACACAAACAATTTAATCAATATAATCAACACAATATAAGCAAGTATGAACATAAAATAAAGAGAGACAGAGAAGAGAAATGTTCAACCAATTTTTATAGTGGTTCGGAGCTTTGACCACAAGTCTCTTGCGTCCATTTCTTCAAGTAAACTCACTTGAAATTTCCACTAGTTGAACCAAAATTACGCCCACACTAAAGTTTTGATTTAAAGGAATTTCACTCTTAACACTAGTTATAAGAGATTGTGCTCAATATGTTTATAAGCAAAATATAGAACAACTATTGCTTCTTTAAGATTGATACACAATTTCACACCAACAAATTTATCTCAAGAACATGCAATGAGAGTAATGAGAGATATAGAGTGAGAATGGGAGAAAATTAAGGTTGAGTAGTATGCATAAGCTCTCCAACCCTTCTCACTTCAAATGGCCTCCAATTTATAGCCTAAAACTTGTTGGAAAAGATAATGATCCATTGGAGAAAAAATAGATCTATTGCAAGAACCAAAACTAAAATTTTGCTCTTATGTACGGGCATAAATAAAGTGTCACAGGCGTAACCTTGTCATTTAATGCCTCGAGCTATTCTCCTAATGGTCAAATTTTTCTTAGCGCCAACAAGTGTACAGGTGTGATCAAAACATGCACGACCTTAACTATTTGGTCTCTTCATCTTCCAAAACCGAGTATGAAGTCATTCATAACACCTTGTAGGAGAATTTTTACACTTCATATTTTGCCTAGTCACGGGCGTACACCTTTTTTGACTTTGAATTCTTGACTTGTCATGGGCAAAAATAGTTGTGACTTAAATGGTATGACCTTTTCTTATGCATGCACGGGTGTGAAGCAACAAGACTCATAGGTGTACATTGTTTTGACTTTCTTTGTTTGACCATGTGCGAGAGCTGCTGGGTGTGATCAGCTAATTATGACTGTTTCTTTTGCAGTCACAAGCATGACCTATCAATCATCATAGGTGTAAATATGTGTTAACTTCTTTTGACTTGTGTACAGGGTATGTTCACGGGATTTTCATGCTCATGATTGACACATAATTAGTATCTCATAGGCTTACACGTATTATGTACAGAAGTGGATGACCAAATATTTTTATACAAATTTGAGTACGGGCTGTGTCACGGAGCCGTAAGGATGCATGTACGAGTTCTAAATGAACTATGCACAGGCGTACATATTTAATTCACAATTGTACATCTGCCTGCAAAACAAAGAAATGGTTTTGTCCTATTTTAGTCATGATTTCCCTCATGCCAAGGACATATTAGTCATTTTAACATAATTTTTGTTATCATCAAAACACCTAGGGATTCAACAAGTATGCTTGTTAGGGTTTAGTATAAAATTAAATAAATGTATGTATCATTAAATAGGTGAAACCAAAACAAACAATAAAATAAAACTGAAATATATTACTATATTTTATTACTTTTTATAAAATACATTTATTTAATATAATAGTATATCATTTTTAACTCTTTCTTTCATAATTTATCATATATGGAAAACATAATTATCATTCATCCACAAACATAATGTGGTGCTAATAAACTTAATAAAAAATATAATATAAACACATTTCTAAACAATGTCTCTTTTTTAGCTTTTTATAAATGTGAAACATAACATCATTTACAAAAGTAAACCATTCAGAATTATCTTGAAACTGTAACATCGTGACTACATTATTTACATATTTAATAATAGTAGCCCCTTGCCTAACTACCCACTAAAAGAAACAAAACTAAAACCTACAAGAGAAATGATATGAATTCAAGTTTGTGCTTATATGTGAGATCAGGAATGACTTCATCAATTGAAGCTTTGGTTCATTTGAATTGTATTTCAAGCCCTCAAAAAGTCCATTTCAACCTTTCATGCTTAACAAAGAAGACCAAAATATGCCTGTAAAAGTCATGAATCCAACCATGTACAACTATGCTAATGTCACTAAGATTAACTTGCATAACTTCTCCCAAAGCCTTTGGATAGTGCTTGGGCCTTGCAACCATTGGAAATGGCATACTAGACAGTTAAATTTCATCAAATGGCTTTAAACGAAGGTAAGGAAAAAAATGATTTGAATGAGACAGGCCAAAACAGGCAAAGCAAAGAAAATGTCGTGTTCGACACCGCAACATTATGCCCCAACACCATGCTCTTTCCTTGCACATATGCAGCCTTATCGTGCACACAAGTGCGCACTCCTATACACCTTAGCACCCACGTGCCTATTTGCCTACATGCATGTTGGCCTACCTATGTGTGCTCCTTGAGGCGTGCTCATGTACACTCACTTACATGTTACAACATGGTGTTGTAGCACCTTGCTGTTGTCCCCTACGCCATGACATGGCACCGTAACACCCCAATTTCACTTTCATTTCAATTTTCATGCATTTTTTTAGCTAATTTTGCATGTTTTTACCTGTAAAGCTTCTCCAATGCATCACCATTGATGTATTTAAGTTTCTAATGATTTTTCAACAATAATTCAAATGCTAATGACCCTCTAAATCAAATGCAACAATGAAATTGGAAATCAAATCCAAGCCAACTCAATCAAGGAAAAATACAAGCTTGCAAATTATAACATTTTGAATATGTTTAAACTTAATTTTACATTATAATTAGATTTAGGAGACTTATTTAATTTTTCTTTCAATGTTTTATTTTCTTTACCTTGAGATGTATTTTAATTTAACTAAAGTTAGTTTTTAACCTTAGATTGTAACTTGCCTATATAAGGGCAACTATACTCATTGTAAAGCATCTTTTGTTTGAAATGAAATCTTGAAAAAGCTTTGTGCTTTCTTTGATTTCCATGATGCCTTGGTAGGTTAGGTGAATTCATATTAATAATCCTATATCCAATATCCATTGCAAGAAGAAAATTGGTGATGGAGATTCAAGTTAGTGATTCTTATAACAACTAGGTGGATTTTTTCAAGCTTGAGTGCAATTTAAGCTTGAGTGTAAGAATTCTTTATGTTTGGATTACACTCAAGTTAGTGGAACATTTCCGCTATACTTAAGGTTTATTTTCTTGCAAAATTTTAATTCATGTTATTGGTATTGAATTGATCATCAAACCCTTACCTTTCTTATTAAATGTGTAATGTTTGATAGTGGACGTTGAGGTTATGAAGCTTACCTAGTGGTGATTGCTTGCAGTTAAATTAGTGTTAGACTTAGGTAGGAAATTTCATGAAATTGAATCGTTTTGGTGATTGAACTAGGTTGGATTTTCTGGTGGGATTAGTAAGACCTTAGAATTTATTTTAGAAGCTTATCAAACCCTCCAATTCAAATTAGAAAGAAGTTAAAATAAGTCACAAGTCACTCAACAAGCAGATCTTTGTTTTAGCATACATCACATATAACCTAGAATTGATATCTTAAGTGTCATAACTTATCTTGCTTAATTCTTAAATTTTGATATCTTATCTTGATTTCTTTTAAATCTTATCTAGCTTTCTTTTCAAAAGTTTTATTAATTCTTAAATTCTTTCCTTTAGTTCATGAATGCTATGACATGTATGTCATACTAAAATCATGTTGAAAATCATCACTTTCTTTTTCATAAAACTTATTTAAATTCATTATCTTGAGACTGGCCATAATCAATATGAATATCTCATTATAAAAACTTAACATAGTTGATCCAAAGATCTCATCATAAAACTTAGCATAAATTATAATCTTTTATATAAATTATGCATAAAACATGTGCTGATTAAACTAATAAGTGCAGACCATATGAGTTCAAACATAATGTACAATCAACAATCTCTCTAACGAATTTAGCCAATAGCATTGCCCTATTTAACAGATATTAGTTTTCCTTTTTAACAGATGTGTTAACCTATAGATGTCTTCTCATATCCACCTCTAAAAGCCAATGACATTGTCTTCTTTAACATATGCTAGTTTTCTTCTCTAATAGGTGTGTTAACCCATAGATGCTTCCTCATATTCACCCCTAAAAGATGTCTAAAACATTGTATATTTTATTTTTCATAAAACGTGTACATTTGGCTCGAAGGTCCCAAAAACATGTAAAATATACTTTTTCATAATTTTTATAAAAACATCTTATTTGGCATGTCATGTCATGAAAATGCATAAGATACATTAAATCTTGTTACTTATAATTTATTTTAATTTTCTTACATTTTGCTTAATTAATCTTCTCACACAACATGCTACGCACAACCATGCACACCATAGGTGCACGATCATGACACATAAATTCCTTACTGATGTGGAATTGACTTATTACACAACTATGACTTATTAACTCATAGTCATGACTTTGAGTGTCATAACACAAACTCATCCTCCTCTGTAGGATGTGCATGCATAACCATGCATGGTTATGATGCTATAAATCACAAATGCATAATCATGCATTCCTCAACTGTATAGTTATACATCATGATTAGTTTCAACAAATTTTAACCAAACAGCCTCCAAAATCTGATAATTCAACATAATTTTGTATCAATCAGCTCATGCATAATCATCATAAGATATATTACATAATTTCAACATCAAAACACGATAGCTTATGCTTCATATGAATTATTAGACATCTTATTCTATTTCTTTCAAGATCTACAACTTATAAGCGTGATATCATCAATTTCATATTAATCAACATCTTATTCAAACATCAACACACTCATCATTATTATTAGATCACACTTCATCAAAGTTTAAAGAGGAAATATACCTTGGTAGTAGCTTCCATAAGCATTAATCAAATATATAACATTAAAGCTAAACATATATGGTTCATGCATTATACTTAAAATCAACTTAGGTCAAATAGATTCGATGCTTAATTCAATCATATCACATGTAAAATCATGTTAATCATCACCATCACATGCACATTCAAACATAAAATAGCATTTCACAGCAAATTAAGCATGAAAACCTAGATTATAAAGCAAGAGTACTTACTTAGCCGCTTAATCTTTTAGCTCTCCCTTTAGCTTTTATCCAATCAAATTTTGACTAAACCTTTGATAATCAATCTTACTCTACCCTTTGCTTTCCACTTTCTAAAGAATTCCAAAAATTTTAAGAAATGGAGCTCATAAAATTTGAATTAAAATGTTGCTTTATATATGTGACAATTAGCTCAACATGCACAGTTGTTGAGCTAATTAATGAGATAGATGAATGAAGTGTTAAAGCCATTCTTGGAAAGATTTGTGGTAATATATTTTGATGATATATTGGTGTATAGTAAGGAAGAAGAAGATCATTTGCAACACTTAAAACAAGTTTTTGATATGTTGAGGGAAAAGAAGTTGTATGCCAAGTTAGAGAAATGTGACTTCCTTTCACCTAGCATTGTCTTCCTTAGTTATATGGTATCAAAAGATTACATCATGGTAGATCAATTTAAGGTAAAAGCAATTAAAAGTTGGCCCCAACCTAAGTCCATAACTAAAGTTAGGAGCTTGCATGGGTTAGCATCTTTCTATAGAAGATTTGTACCTAATTTTAGTAACATCATGACCTTCTTCACTGAATGTTTAAAAAAAGAAAGTTTTAAGTGGTCTTCTACAATCAATGAAGCCTTTGAAATGATTAAGAAAAAACTTTATGAGGCATCAATCCTTGTCTTGCCTGATTTCTCCCAAGTTTTTGAAGTTGAATGTGATACAAGTGGTGTTGGAATTGGTACGTCTTTACTCAATCCAAACACCCTATTGCTTACTTTCGTAAGAAGTTAAATGACTCAAGGAGGAACTACAACACTTATGACAAGAAATTTCATGCAATTGTAAGGGCTTTGGATTATTGGAGTCATTATCTAAGGTCTAAACAATTTGTGTTACACTCAGATCACCAAGCATTAAAGTTCATCAATGGGCAACACAAATTAAGTCCAAGGCATGCCAAATGAGTGGAATTCCTTCAATCATTCATCTTTGCGTCTAATTACAAGCAAGGAGTTAACAAAGTGGTGGTTGATGCTTTATCAAGAAGTTATTCTTTACTTTCCATTTTAGATACTAAAATTCTTGGATTTCATATGATGAAAGAATGCTATACCAATGATGAATATATGAGTGCTATTATTGTTAAATGTAAAAAAAGGGAATTATGAGGATTATATGATGCAAGATGGCTTTCTTTTTAAGGGCAACAGAATTTGTGTTCCAAAAAGAAGTTTTAAGGAACTAATTGTGAGAAAGACATACAGGGGAGGACTTGCTAGTCATTTGAGGTTACCAAAACTTTAGAAATCATCAAAGAGCATTTTTATTGACCTAAGATGCATGGGGATGTTCAAGCCATAACTGTAAGATGTGGTACATGTCAAAGGGCAAAGAGTTATTTCAAGCCAAGTCTATATACTCTTTTGCCATCACCAAAACAACCATAGGAGGACCTAAGCATGGGTTTTATAGTTGTTTTGCCTAGAACTCAAAGAGGGAAAAACTCTATTATGGTAATAATGGATCGGTTTTCCAAGCTGGCACATTTCACACCATGCCATAAGATGGATGATGCATCTAAGGTGGCTAATTTATTCTTTAAAGAGATTATTCGACTACATGAAGTTTCAAAAAGTATTGTATCTAATCGAGACACAAAGTTTCTTAGTCATTTTTAGAGAACTTTATAGGGGAAGTTAGGAACAAGGCTTCCTTTTAGTATCTCTCATCATTCTCAAACTGATGGGCAAAGCGAAGTCACTAACCACACATTAGGAGCACCTTTGAGGACTTTGGTAAGCAAAAGTTTGAAAGATTATGACATAAAGCTTGCACATGCTGAATTTGCATACACTGAGTACCAAATGTGACAACTAGCCATTCCCCATTTGAAGTTGTTTATGGTATAAATCCTCTTATCCCACTTGATTTATCTTTTTTGCCTACTGATACTCAAGTTAGTATAGATGCTAAAGAGAAAGCCAAGGCTATGAAGAAATTACATGAGTCCATACGAGTTCAAATTGAAAAGTCCAATGAAGCATACAAGAAAAGGGCAAACAAGCATAGAAAGGCTTCTGCCTTCCAACCAGGTGACTTGGTTTGGGTCCATTTAAGAAAGGAGAGATTTCCATCCAAAAGGAAAAGTAAACTTTCTCTAAAGGCTGATGGACCATTTGAGGTTATTGAGAAGATTGGGGACAATGCATACAAGGTGGACATTCCAAGTGAATTTGGTGGTGTTTCAGCAATCTTTAATGTAAGTGACTTTTCTCCATATTTTGAAGATAACAATTTCTTGGATTTGAGGGCAAATCCTCCTTAACGTAAGGAGGATGATGTGATCCTAGCCCATTCCAGTAGCCCCACACTTCTTCATGTTCATGAAATGAAATCAAAAGCCAAAGAAGTCCAAGATATGAAGTCTATGGTCCAAGTCAAGCAAACATGCAAGCAAATGGCTCAAGGCAACAAGGTGGTCTAAGAAGAGCTCACATTGGGCTATCCTAGCCTAACCCATGTTCATCAAGGAGAATTAGACCCACTTACCAAATTTGGCTTCAATTTGATTCAAAGAACAAAAGATATGCAAGTTGCAAAGCCAATGGGACATGATTCCTTAATTTAAGGAAAAGTGGTATGACTTGTAATTAATAAAGCATGGGCTCATTTCTCATTTCAATGGCTTAGAAATTTTGTAATATTTTATAATTTCATTTTTTTGTATTTATATTTAATATTAGGGCTTTGACCATGCCCTTAGGAAGACCATATAAAAAGGCATGAAAATATTGTAAAAACTAGTTTTGATGAATATGCAAAATCTCTCTCATTTTGGTTCTTGAGTTTCATCTCTTGAATTGAATTGTTCTTCCTTTATCCAAACTTTAGCCAAAGTTTTGGTGGTGGATTTCCAAATTGGTGGCTTTGCTTTATGCTTGAAGTATCATTTGGCTAATCTAGTAAGTATTGTATGTGTTACATGCAAAAATTGTCTAGTTGAACTTGTAAGTGTTTGCTCTTGGTTTTGTTTAATCTTGGTGTTGTGTTGACTTGTTGAATGATTTAGTGATGAAAATGAGTAATTTGAGATGTTTGATGATGGTTGGAAGTGTTGAGTTGAATGTTAGAAGTGATTAAAGACCATTTGCATATTTGACCTTCTAAATGTATTTTAAGCCAATTTGGTAGATTCACATCAAATTTTTTATTAATAAATTAATTTATGTAGACCACTTTATATTTTTTTATTCAATAATCACATGTTAAAAGGCCACAAGCATATTAAAAAAAAAGAAAAAGATAATTATTATAACTATTAAATAAAAATAATTTTTCAAAGCCTCATATGAAAAAATCAACTTTATTTTATCAGTCTTCCCCAAAAATTGTTGTTTCAAATATCAAGCAATTCTCAATTCTATCTAAAGGGGTTTTTTGGGTAATGTCAAAAAAATATTTAATGAATTATTAGAAATCAATTAAGCAATTAAGACTTAGCTCGTTGGCAGTCTTTGAAATTAGCGTAAACAAGATGGCTAATAATGCTTAACAAATGTGAAAATTAAGCCTAAAAGGACAATTGAAGTTGGGGTGAAAGAAACGCACGCGTTAAATGCCATCATTAAACAACAGTCTACAGTCAACCTTTCAACGTTTTTTTTTTTTTTTTTAATCAACAAAAATATATAAAATTTAAGAGTCTAGTGATTTACAGCAAATTTAATTAGTAAAAGTATACAGTTCCCATTTCATCATTTTTATGAACAAAAATGAAACTAAAATTTTTAACTTATAAAATTATAAAATTACATAATAAAATAAATAGTTTTGAAAATTGTGTATAAGCTCTATTAAATTGATTTGGACTTTTTATGTTACTGTAATTTTATATATTAATTTTGAAATCCAAAATGTTTTAATCTATATTTACTCACCCTATTATGACAAACAGTGTATAATAGAAATTTAAGTTTTAAAGAATAAACCTTATCCATAATTCTATAGGGCACTGATTTGATAGGAATATAATGACTCCTCCAAAGTGTACTAGACCAAAAATAACACCCACTAAACCTATAATGGAAATGTCATTGCCTTCTGTAAAGTCTATAAGGTCACAATACAAACTAAGTCGTACACATACACGTAAATTTTTAAAAAATAAAATAATGAATAAAAAATTCCAAAAAAATATATTAAGAAAAACGAAGCATGTAAATTGTCCACGACATAAATGATGAGGGATATTTGTGGACTCGGAGAACCCCAGGCAATCCGGTCTTATTCATTAGTTTCTAAATAAATTCTTGTATTGTAGCACGCTCTGTTGAGTGCGTGATCTATAGGCTGATTTAACACCGGTTCAACTTCAACGCCAACTGCTCGCCTGCCTGGGCGACCTGATCAACCGGGATTTTAATTAAGCGCGTGGTATTTTGGTGCACAAAGCAAATGTTCTATAATGACGATATTACCCTTTGCTTTCCTGGAGGGTGGGATTGTGGGCCCGTGGGGGAACATAAAGCTGTATCGCGTGTATTCTCAACAACCCTTTTTTATTTCGCAATATTATCAAACATCTATTAACGCTTGAAAGTAGAGAGGAAATAAAATAAATAACCACATCTAAAAGTTATTAAAATTAATTAACCATTTTATTTTAAAATTTGGATTGAATTGTTTATATATTTAAAATATAATGAAATGTATTTTCAGAATACTTGAATCCAAAAACTCTATATGAAAACATATGAACCCATACGAAATAATTCGATCTAATTTGAACCAATTTGATTTAAAAATTTCTTTCACGATTATCAATTATTTTTTACAAGAAAAATAGAAAAGAAGGTAACCACATTGATCCTAATACAATTACTTTTAATTTGGAATGCATTTTGATATGATCTAATAAATATTTTAATCGAAAAATACAAAAGAAGCGGAGCGGGTTTTGTAGGACCCGCCGCCCGAGTACCTCTGCTACTGAATACCGAGTGGACTTTTTATTAATAATCTGAAAATACGGGTGCCCGCAACGGGAATCCTACGAAAATATGAAAAACCTACTGCTGTATATTCTGAATACAAATACGGAAGTTGGAATACATACACTGAAATACATCATATACAATGAGCCCATATTGGCCTTTTTCATATATACATACTGTTATGTACATTGTTTTATATCTGAGTATATAGAAACGTTTACAAAATGACTCATCAGGTCCAAAACTGAGATATACATACTGGAACTGTGGTGTGGGCCCTCTCCCGCTAGCCTCGATCCATCCGCTCCTCGCCAACAGCACCAAAACCTGAAAAGGAAGGAAGAAGGAGGGGGATGAGTGATAAAGATCACCCAATAAGCATTCCTTACTTCCCTCAAACCCAAGCAAGCAACATACAATCACAAACATACTTGGCCTCAGCCCTATTCATACATCTATGCGCTTACTGGAATCTGAAACTGATTATCTGAATCTCATTCATTTACTGATATCAATATTATTCATGTCATGATGTGAATGTCATGCCATGCTAACTGAAAATACTGTGGATGCATGCATTTGAAAATTTCTATATCTGTATGTACCCGAAGGTACTTACTGTGCTGATCAGACTGGTGAACACAGAGATTCGACATATTGGCTATGTAGGCTAAACAGTCTAGTTACTAGCTAGAAAGCTGAATATACTATGTTGAACGATCTGACTGGTGTCAGAAGGCTGAATCTGAATGCTGAACAATCTGACTGGTGTCAGAAAACTGATTCCCACAGATGCCCCCTCGAGTTCACCCATACTCTTACCCATACATCGGGTTCTGAATACTGATTACTACTAAATTCGAATCCCTTGATCCTCTCTCATGCTGTATGTCATGCTATGGTATGCATATGCAGCTTTATTATCTGAATTTCTACTTATCTGATGCATGTCTGATGCAATTCAGCCATTAAACTGATTTCTCATGCTTAATTAAATCAATTTCATGTTTTTTTGAAAAATTTGGCTGCTACACGGGCATGTGGGCAAGGAACATGGGCGTGCATGGCTAAGGCACATGGGCGTGTGTCTGGACGCACGGGGTCGTGCGTCGGTCGTGCGTCTGGCTGTGCATGCTACTGAAATTCTAGGTAATTTCTCTGAAAATGCTTACACATGGGCGTGTCTCTCAGGACACACGGGCGTGTGTCTGCATTTCTGCCCGTGCACACAGCGCGCACACGGGTGTGTGTCTGGAAAAACAAAGGTACACGGTCGTGCCATGTAGGCATACGATCGTGTGTCTTGTTCTTCAACAAGAACACCCTTCTGGAAATGCATAATTCCTCAATCAATTCACATTCAATTTCAAATTAACTTCTAACACACATTCCCAGCACTTCAAATAGCACAATACACGCATCCAATTCAACATGAATCAATCATCAACGAATTCACCATGGAAGCACCTCTATTCTCTCACTAAAACTTTCTCAAACATGCATGCATGGTTCAAGGATGGAAAATTCATCATCTCAAGCCACAATCATCATCATATAAGCATGCATAAACTCATCAACATGCCAAACATCACAATTCATCAAAGCAAGCTGGGAAAACACAAGGAGAAGTAAGCGAACACTTACCTCGCGCCATTACCTCTGAAAGCTTTTCTATCAAACTATTCTCTTGGCTCTCTCACCAGATTGGGAGCTACTTGCTGTGGAATTTCCTCTCTAAGGTTGGGAGGAACTGCTGCTGAAATAAGAAATGAAGAATGGGTGAAGTGGGTGAGAAAATGACTAAATTTCTCTCGGCTCACTTATTTATACATGCACTTGCACGGGCGTGCACCCAATGTGCATGGGCGTGCATATGGGAAAATGAGCATTACTCATTTCCCGTACATTCGCATGATCGAATCCTTTCGAAAAGAATCATACGAAAGCCACACAGGCTCTGGAAACTTACTAACTCATCCCTGAATTCTGCTAAACTCCCAATCTATTTTTGGATTTTGTTTCTAACCCCAAAACTTTTTCCCTAAGGGCTTTTCTAACCTAGGATGCTACAGGTTTTGACCACGAAATCTAAATTTGTGGTCGAAAATTGATCATTTTAAGCCAAATTTTTGTACGTGAACATGCGTATATGTGTTTTACATGTGTTGTGGTTGAAATTATAGTCGAAAATGCATGATTTCTTTGCCAAAAAACAAGTCATGCGTAGCAGTAACAAGCCACACGATTCACTTACTCAGTGATTTTTTGTGCCAAAATCACCTAATTTTGGCCTTTTTTGGTTGTACATGCATTCTAGGATGGTTAATTAGTGATCTAGTGAGCATTTGGTTTTAGAGAATGTTGACTTTCTATTAAAAAAAAATGAAAAAATAAACCGATTTGTATGATTCACTCATCGTGCAAACCAGTTCTTACGGGGGGGGGGGGGGAATTTACAACTTTTTTGAAGTTGTTGGATGTGTGATAAGGGCAATTTGTAACTTGTTGGAGTTACTGGATGTGTGGTGGGGGGTGGTTTGTAACTTTTTGAAGTTTTTAGATATGTATGTTACACGAATAGGAGGGATTTTACTATTTTTTAATGTTTTTGGATGTGTGTGAGATATAAGGGGGTTTTAGTTGTTTTTTAGAGGTTTAAGGGTATTTGTTTATGTGAGAAAAATTAGACAATTTTCTGAATTTTCATTATTTAGGTTTTTTTGATATTATCTAGGTTAGGGCATTAGTTGTGTGGGGTCATTAATCTTCGTGCATGAACATTAACTATGTATAACTCTTTAGAGAGTTTCATGATAAATATTGATAGTTTCAATAGGCAAATAAAAATGTACATGACCATAATACCATACATGATGCAACATGCACGATATTGGGAGGTCATTAAGATACCACCTAGATTGAATCCATTCATTTTGTTGAGAATGGTTGATGTACCACAATAAAAGGTTGGATCTAGGGATTGTGGTGTCTATATGTTATGTTTCATTGAAAGTCTCACATTAGATCTAGGCATGGATGTTGTGTGACATCTAATACTATATATATATACACTATTTGGTACTAATGGTACTATTTATCACTATTATTATATTGATAATCTCTAATATATAGCAGGAGTCTCACATATACTTATCTAAAAAAATGCATTATGTAGAAACTTATACATAAATATATTGAAAATATTGTACATTATACTAAAAATATTATATACTATTATTTTATCTTATAAAATAATCTATACATACTGTACATATGAGCTGTACAAAATACATATATAAATACATATAATGCATGTGAAAGTTTTAAATAATAGTTAAAATGATATGCTGAAATTCGATGTACAATATTCTAAAAGAAAAGTCGTTGCTATTTACTGAAAACTGAATAAACTACACACACACTCGTATAACTATACATATCATCTAAGCTCAAGTGAGGACTCACTTAAAACTGTATCTTGCTCTTTAACTAACTCATGCTCTAACTCAACTCTTCGAATCACAAACCTACAAGGAAGGAAAAATAATAGGGGATGAGTGATAAATCACTCAATAAGTAATCACAAGCTAGTTTCCACTTTTTCTACTTTCATGACTAGTCATAAAACTTTATCATCTCTTTTTTATCTAGATTTTTAGCTGATGTCATTTCTAATCTCTTTCTTTTAACCATCATGTTTCTTAACTCATTCAATTTTGATCTCTCTACCTAAGCTATCATATCTTCTTATCTGGTAGACTTTGATTAGCCTATTACTTGCCTTATAGGCTTCTCTTTTATGTGCTTCTCTTTTTATCAATATTTTTTATTCATGTCATGCTATTAATACATATATGTATATATGTACATAACATAGTAACAAATATTCAAATTCATGACTTGTCACACTTAACTTTCCTTCTAGACTTATTTCTTTTCTATTTCTTAATGTAGTATCTAGGTTCTATGGTACTTGTAACTTCTCTAAAATCTTATCTTATTTTTTTTCTGTTTTTTATTATAATGTACTTTATGTTATAGTATTCATGACTTGTCACGAGTCTAATTTTAAGCTTTATTTTATTTCTCGTCTGATGTTTTGTTGTTGACTTATTCTACCACTTGTTTCTCATCTGATCTTTTATACGTAATTATATTTTTTATCTTATATTATTGTAAGACCCGTCGCCACGAGTACCCCTGCTGCTAAATAATATTGTTCTTTTATTAATTATACTGGAAATTGGGTACCCGCGATAGGAATTCTACGAAAATAAATCTACTACTACTGATTACATAAGCGGAAGCTGAATCTGAAACTGAAATATACAATGAGCCCATAATGGCCTTTCTCATAACAATATAAATCGTTCTTAACATTGTTCTGTACAATCAAAATACATGAAACATTTACAATACCTCACAGGTCCAAAAACTAAAATAAAAATACAACTGGAACTGTGTGTGAGGTCCTTTCTCGCAAGCCTCAGTCCACCTGCTCCTCGCCAGCAGCTAACAAAACCTAAAAAGAAGGAAGAAGGAAGGGAATGAGTGATAAAGATCACCCAGTAAGCATTCCTTACTTCCCTCGCCCAAGCAAGCAACAAACATGCAAACACACATACCTGGCCTTGGCCCTATTCATACATCTAGTCGCTTGTTGGCACTGAAACTGATTATTCTGATTACTTACTGATTACTGAATTATCTGATTATTATTTAGTCATGCCATGTCATGCTAGCTGAAAATAACTGATGATGCATGCGTCTGAATCTACATCTGAATGTACCTGAAGGTACTTGCTGTGTTGATCAGGCTGATGAACACAAGGATTCGACATCTTAGCCATGTGGACTGAACATTCTAGCTACTGGCTAGAAAGCTGAATACTGAAATGCTGTTGAGTAGTCTGACTGGTGTTAGAAAGCTAGATCCCACAGATGCTCCCTCGAGTTCACCCTAAATTGTAACTCGTACATCAGGTTCTGGATGCTGAAACCTACTAAATTCGGATCCCTTGACCCTCTGTCATGCTACATGACATGCTATGGAATGCTCATGCAGCATCTGTTATCTGATTATGCTCTTATCTGATGTGATTTAGCCTTTAAAAAGGTTACCAACCATTTATCTTTCATTTCTGCATCTTTTCTGGAAAAACTGGCGGACGCACGGGCGTGTGGGAAAAGCACACAGGCGTGCAGGAGACACACACGGGCGTGTATGGCAAGGCACATGGGACCGTACGTCGGTCGTGCAGCTGGCTGTGCTCTCCTCTGGAAATCTGGGTGAAAATTCATAGAAAACTAGCACACGGTCGTGCCTCTCAGGACATGTAGCGACCCCCGCCCCAGGTCACTGTATGCTGCGAAAAATACTGTAGATAATAATAAAATATACCTGAGACGAGAATCCCTACAATAAAACCTGTTGCTGAATTAAAAATTTTCTTAATAAAAGAAACTGTAATTATAATTTACTATAATAATAAATTAAATGTAAGCATCAAAACCCAGGCTACTCATGTATAATAATAATAAACTGTCATACAGTGTATATTAATATGTAATATAAATATATATACATGAGAAGTAAAAGCATGCGAGCCAACATGCCAACTGCTGCTGCTGAGCCATATCCCCAAAATCTCGCAGCGGTCTCGCTCCAGCTCAGCCACTCAAATCACTGACCTGCAAAAGGAAACAGGAAAGGGAGTGAGTGACAAAGTCACTCAGCAAGCGTTTCCAAACTCAAACACTCGTAAGTCAAAACTAGCTAACTACGGGACTCGTCACGTAGAAAGCTCTACTATACTGCTGTTTTACTCTGAATTCTCTTGATATACCGAAGTATATCCATTTTCTGAATTAATCTTACAGAATTATGTTCTGTTACTATTCTGTTACTGTTTTGATTCTCATCTATTTCTCATAAGATGCTGTACATGACAATGAAATGTATATGCTGGTGTCATGTATACTGAAAAGCTGTAAAACTTGCCCTCAGACTTGTTTTTCTGAAAAATTGTCTTTTCTGAAAACTCTTTCTGATAATAAAACTGTGATCCGAAGATCCTGAATATATACATATAGTATATGCTGAAATCTGTATCAGAAAGTACTGAAAATATCTGAAAATCTGCTATGCTGACCAGACTGATGAATACAGGGATTCAGCACCCTGGCCGTGTGAGTTCAAAGTCCTACTAAATCTACTGATGCACAACCAGTACTCTCTCTAATGAGCTTGGTCAGTGACCATGTCCTCTCTAGTGGACGTTGGTTTCCCTCTCTAGCGGGTGTGCGAACTCACAGGTGCCTTCTCGTATCCACCCATATCTGATATATAAAAAATCATATATGTATATCTGAAAATCATGTTGTCGGATCCGTAGATCTAGTCTAAAATCATCTGATATGGCATGTCGTGCTCAATGCTGATAATCATGCATGAAATGCTGATTTAGTAGCTTATTACTGAGTTCTATGTGCTTAGAATTGGCATAGGGTGGCTTAATTTCTCTTTTAGTTCCATTTTCTGCTTTTCTGAAGGTGCACGGGCGTGTGTTCTGTGACGCACGGGCGTGTGTCAAGGCACATGGGACCGTGTGCCCATCGTGCTACTAGGCATGCAAGGTTCTGGAATGATTTCATGAAAATTTGGCTGGACACACGGGCGTGTGGTGCAACACACGGGTGTGCATACTGAGGCAAATGGGCGTGTATGGCACTGCACGGGCATGTGGCTGCCTTCTCAAGCTTCCCGTGTCTCCTTATACACGGGCGTGTGGAATTGGGGAAAACACATGGGCATGTGTACTCGGGCACACGGGCGTGTGTTTGCTTTCTCATACGCACACGGCCAACTTGCACGGCTGTCCCATGCAGAATTCAGGCCACACGGGCGTGCATCAAGGGCGCACGGGCGTGTGCTCAACTCAAATTCTGCAGAACGCATCTGGAAATCCAGAAATTCCCACACCAAACACTTCCACACTCCAGATCATCAAACATACACATCAATACTACTGCTTGCATGCAAAATAATCGTCAATTCATCATCTCAAACACGCCAATCATCATAAATCAAGCATATATCTCATGCATATAAACATATACGCATATAAACATGGAAATGGCCACTCAATCATCCAATCATGCATCAAATCAAACTCAAGCATGCTGATATCATCTCAACCAAGCACACAAAGATTTCTTATAACTGGAAACAGTCAAACAGGCTCTGAACAAGCGAAAGAGGTAAGGAAAACACTTACCTCGTGCCAAGGGAGCTTGGCCTCTATCTCTGGAAGTTTCTGGATCTCTAATCTGAAGCTGAGCTGCTGGGGGATCTCTCACTAGAACTCTAGGGTTCATTGGAGCTGAGGAAGAAGAAGAGAAATAAGCTGGAAACTAGAAAATAAGCTGAGAACTACGTGACTGAAAATAAAACATATACACGGCTAAAATGGCAGACACACGGTCATGTGTCCTAGGCACACGGTCGTGTGTCCGACGAAAAATAGCCATTTCCACCCACTTTTGCACAGAAACTGAAACTAAGCCCAAAGGACTTCTAAAAGACTCTTCTACCCCCTGAACTCTCTCAACTCTTTCCTAACAAGGAAATCTCTATTTTACCCTTAGGTCATTACAACTCTCCCCCTCTAATAAAAAATTCCGTCCCCGGAATTACCTAAATAATTCAGGGAATCTTTCTCTCATTTCAGCTTCAACTTCCCAAGTAGCTTCCTCGATTCTCTGACTTCTCCACAGAACTTTAACCATGAGAATCTCTCTGTTTCTCAGTCTATTCACTTTGTAGTCCAAAATCTGAATTGAAATTTCTTGGTAGCTCAAATCATCTAATAACTCCAGATCCTGAATCTCTAACACGTGAGACGGATCGCTCACATACTTTCTCAGCTGAGAGACATGAAACACATTGTGGATTCTGTCCAAACTGGCTGGAAGAGCGAGTCTATAAGCAACTCTGCCTACCCTCTCCAGAATCTGATACAGTCCAATGAATCTCGGAGCTAACTTGTCTTTTCTGCCAAATCTCAGAACACTTCTGTAGGGAGCAACTCTTAGAAACACATGGTCTCTAACTTCAAATTCTATGTCCCTACGCCTTAGATCTGTATAGCTTTTCTGGCGATCCTAGGCTTGTTGAATTCTCTGCCTGATAATTCTGATCTGCTCAATCATTAACTGTGTCATCTCTAGCCCTACTGCTGACTCTACTGAATCTTTGTCATTAATGTCATCCCAATACAATGGTGACCTACACCTTCTACCATACAAGGCTTCGAAAGGTGCCATCTAGATCGTAGAGTGATAGTTGTTGTTGTAGGTGAACTCTATCAACGGTAGCAAATCAACCCAACTAGTCTGAAAATCCATGCAACAGACTCTCAACATGTCCTCAAGAATCTGGTTGACTCTCTCGGTCTGACCATCTGTCTGCGGATGGTAAGCTGAACTGAAATGAAGCTTGGTTCCCAATGCTCTCTGTAGACTACCCCAGAAAGCGGATAAAAATCTCAAATCTCTGTCTGATACTATATCTCTGGGAATCCCATGTAATCTGACCGCCTCTCTGACATACAAACGGCCCAACTGATCTGTGCTCATACCCTCTCTGATCGGTAAAAAGTGAGCGGACTTGGTCAATCTATCAACTATAACCCATATGCTGCTGTACCCATGCTGAACTCTGGGAAGTCCTGAAATGAAATCCATGGAGATACTCTCTCATTTCCACTCAGGAATCCTTAATGGCTGTAACAACCCAGAAGGTCTCTGATGCTCTGCTTTGACTTGCTGACAAGTCAAACATCAGGCAACAAACTCTGAAATATCTTTCTTCATACTAGACCACCAAAATCCTCTCTTGAGATTTTGATACATCTTGGTACTACCGAGATGCACTGAATAAGTTGTACTGTGAGCCTCTGATAAGATTCTCTGTCTCAAATCTGTGTCCTCTGGCACACAAACTCTGTCTCTGAATCTCAGAATCTCGTCTCTGATCTCAAAATCTGGCACTGTGCCCTCATAAACCCTCTGAATCATACTCTGAACCCACCTATCTGACATCTGAGTAACTCTGACATCATCCAGTAGCGTGGACACTATCTGAAGTCTGGAGAAACCAGCTGTCACAATCTCAATATCCTCTCTGGCGATCTCATGCTGCAACTGACTCTGCACTGAAATCATGGATAGAGCTACTCTCCTGCTCAATGCATCAGCTACTACATTAGCTTTACCTGGATGATAGCGAATCTTGCAATCATAATCTTTTACTAGCTCTAACCATCTTCTCTGTCTCATGTTCAATTCTTTCTAGGTGAAGAAGTACTTGAGACTCTGATGATCTGAAAATATGCAGCACCTGACACCATACAAATAATGTCTCCAGATCTTTAATGCAAACACTACTACAGCCAATTCTAAATCATGCGTAGGGTATCTCAACTCATAGTCCTTTAATTGCCTAGAGGCATAGGTAATTACCCTACCTTGCTGCATCAATATTGCTCCAATCCCCTAATGGGATGCATCTGAATAAATCTCATTGTCGACACCCTCCTGAGGCAATGCCAACACTAGAGTGCTGGTCAGTCTCTGCTTTAACTCCAGAAATCTCTCCTCGTAGACCTCAGTCTAAACAAAAGGAACCT
Source organism: Anacardium occidentale (assembly GCA_026122585.1). Classification (NCBI taxonomy): domain Eukaryota; kingdom Viridiplantae; phylum Streptophyta; class Magnoliopsida; order Sapindales; family Anacardiaceae; genus Anacardium; species Anacardium occidentale. The sequence continues at coordinate 855,683 of JAJEJH010000043.1, forward strand.
CTCTCTGAGTCAAAGTTGTCAATGGCCTCACTATGCTAGAAAAACCCTCGATGAATCTGCGGTAGTATCCAGCCAACCCAAGAAAACTTCTAACCTCCTTAGGTGTCTTCGGCCTGAGCCAACTCAGGATAACTTCTATCTTGCTCGGATCAACTGAAATACCAGCTGCTGAGACTACATGCCCGAGAAAAGCTACACTGCTCAACCAGAACTCGTATTTACTAAACTTGGCATAAAGCTAATGATCTCTCAATCTCTAAAGAACAAATCTCAGATGTTCTCATGCTCCTCTACACTCCTTGTGTAGACCAAGATGTCGTCGATAAAGACAACAACGAATCTATCTAGACAGTCTTGAAAAACTCGGTTCATCAAATCCATAAATACTACAGGAGCATTCGTCAACCCAAAAGGTATCACTATAAACTCGTAGTGACCATACCTCGTCCTAAAAGCTGTCTTAGGTACATCTCGCTCTATTACTCTCACTTGATGATACCCAAACCTCAAGTCTATCTTGGAGAACACTGCAGCTCCACTCAACTGATCGAACAAGTCATCAATCTTGGGCAACGGATACTTGTTCTTCACTGTTACCTTGTTCAGCTCTCTGTAGCCTATACACATTCTCAAGGAACCATCTTTCTTCTTGACGAATAGGATCGGAGTGCCCCATGGCGAGCAATTCGGCCTGATTAAACGCTTATCAATAAGCTCTTGCAGCTGTTTCTTCAATTCTTGTAACTCTGCTGGAGCCATCCGATACGGAGCCTTAGAAATAGGAGTCGTACCAGGAAGCAACTCTATCCAAAACTCCAGCTTTCTCTCAGGAGGCAACCCTGGCAAATCATCTGGAAACACATCGGGAAACTCCCTCACTACAGGCACATCCTCGATACTTGGCTCAACTACCTCTCTACAGACCACATTAACCAAGTACCCTACACACCCTTTACTCAGAAGTCTTCTTGCCTGTAAACACGAAATAAATGGGGTCTCTACTCTCCCCTCTCTAAACACGAACTGATCAGGGCCTAACTACAGTCTAACCTTTTTCTTCCTACAATCGATCTCTGCCCCATACTCACTCAGGAAATCCATGTCTAAGATCATGTCAAAATCAGCCAACTCCAACATGATCAAATCTATCCTCAATTTCCTGCCCATAATCTCAATCTCCTGATCTGACAGTACCCGGTCACTCAAAACCATACCACCATCTAGCATCTCTATACAAATACTCCTATCTGCCACAATAGGGATTAACCCTAAACTTTCTACTACCTCTCTAGATATGAAGCTATGTGTGGCACCACAATCAATGAACACATAAATAGGAGTATTAAGGAAGAGCAACTGATCGGTAACTGCATGCGGAGCGGCCTCTACCTGATCCCGTCTGATTGTAAAGACTCTAGCTCTACCTCTACCCGAAGGACCAACACATCCTCCAGGTGTACCAGGACCACCTCTGCCTACTCCAGCACCTCTGCCTACTGGACCAGGAATACCTTTGACTGGAGGACCACCACTAATCACTGGGCACTCTAACACCCGATGACCAGGCTGTCTACATCTGAAGCATACACCATGTCCTACTAAGCACTCTCCTGAATGCCTCTTACCATAAGTCCTACACTGTGGTAGCTCTGTCATCTACTTTCTGCCTTTGCCTGATTTCTTAGACTGCATGGGTCTCTTTCCTCTATCACCAACTCTGTCTGGGCCTCTATCTGGGGCCCTCTCTGTAGGTCTACTGAACGTACCTATCCTCTGAAGATACACCTCGGATCTCAAAGCTCTCCCCAAGGCGTCACTGAATCTCTGAGGAGGAGACGACTCTGTCATAACGTCTCTGGCTATTGCTGGTTGTAAACCATGCATAAACTTCTGTACACTGGTGATCTCTGAAGCTGCCATACCTGGCACAAATCTCACCAACTAATTAAATTTGGTGGCATAATCTTTCACTAAACATGTGCCCTGAGTCAATTTTATAAATTCTTGAGCCCTGGCAAGCATCATATTTGCACTGCAGTACTCTTCATTAAATAATCTTCTGAAATCAACCCAAGACATACTGCGCACATTAATTGATGTCTTAACGAGGTTCCACCAAACCCTCGCATCACCTCTGAGCATATAAACAGCATATCTGACTTTTTCTCTGTCCGTCATGGTGAACAACTCCATGGCACTCTCTACTAATTCAATCCAGTCTTCTACGACTGCAGGATCTCTGGAACCAGTAAATCTAGGTGGCTGATGTGCTCCTGGTAGACTGTAAATCGGATGCAGTCTCTCTGAACCACTAGTGCCCGCTGTACCTGCCCCAGAACTCTGACCTCTCTGAGACTCATACTCTGGTGCCTGAAAATCCTTGGGCCTCTGCTCATAATACTCTCTGCCTCGCCCCTAACAGGCTCTGCCTCTGACAGGCTCTTGAGTCTCAACCCTCTCTAGAGGCTGTCGTTCCTCTCTCATCACTTCTCTAACAATGTCTCTGACATCCTCTGGTCTAAGAGATACTCTGGAGTACTGGGACCACCTAAGGTCACTAGTGCTCATAGGTCTAATAGAGGCACCACTCTATTCACTCATATCTCTAGGCAACTGGGATCTCCTATCTAGGAAATCACAACACAGAGGATAAATATCAAATATAAACTGAAATTACACATTTAAAACTTACGCTGAGAAGAAGCGAGCGACGGCTGCTGGGATATGCTGACTCTCGGCTCATGTAATTTATAAAAATAATGCATGTGAAAACTTATTTTAAAAAAAAAAAATTTCAAAATCTGCTGAATGGCTCAAAACGAATACTTTGATACCAAACACTGTAGCGACCCCCGCCCCAGGTCACTGTGCATTGTGGAAAATACTATAGATAATAATAAAATACACCTGAGACGGGAATCCCTACAGTAAAACCTGCTGCTGAATTAAAAATTTTCTTAATAAAATAAACTGTAATTATAATTTACTGTAATAGTAAATTAAATGTAAGCGTGAAAACTCAGGCTACTCATGTATAATAATAATAAACTGTCATACAGTGTATACTAATATGTAATACACACATATATACATGAGAAGTAAAAGCATGCGAGCCAACATGCCAATTGCTGCTGCCGAGCCATATCCCCAAAATCTCGCATCGGTCTCGCTCCAGCTCAACTACTCAAATCACTGACCTGCAAAAGGAAACAGGGAAGAGAGTGAGTGACAAAGTCACTCAGCAAGCATTTCCAAACTCAAACACTCGCAGGTCAAAACTAGCTAACTACGGAACTCGTCACGTAGAAAGCTCTACTATACTGCTGTTTTATTCTGAATTCTCTTGATATACCAAAGTATATCCATTTTCTAAATTAATCTTACAGAATTCTGTTCTGTTACTGTTCTGATTCTCATCTATTTCTCGTAAGATGCTGTACATGACAATGAAATGTATATGCTGATGTCATGTATACTGAAAAGCTGTAAAACTTACCCTCAGGCTTGTTTTTCTGAAAAACTATCTTTCCTGAAAACTCTTTCTGATAATAAAACTGTGATCCAAAGATCTTGAATATATACATATAGTATATGCTGAAATCTGTATCAAAAAGTACTGAAAATATCTGAAAATCTGTTATGCTGGCTAGACTGATGAATACAGGGATTCGGCACCCTGGCCGTGTGAGTTCAAAGTCCTACTGAATTTATTGATGCACAACCAGCACTCTCTCTAACGAGCTTGGTCAGTGACCATGTCCTCTCTAGCGGACGCTGGTTTCCCTCTCTAGCGGGTATACGAACTCACAGGTGCCCTCTCGTATCCACCCCTATCTGATATATGAAAAATCATATATGTATATCTAAAAATCATGCTGTCAGATCCGTAGATCCAGTCTAAAATCATCTGATATGGCATGTCATGCTCAATGCTGATAATCATGCATGAAATGCTGATTTAGTAGCTTATTACTAAGTTTTGTGTGCTTAGAATTGGCTTAGAGTGGCTTAATTTCTCTTTTAGTTCCATTTTCTGCTTCTCTGAAGGTGCACGGGCGTGTGTTCTGGGGCGCACGGGTGTGTGTCAAGGCACACGGGACCGTGTGCCTATCATGCTACTGGGCGTGCAAGGTTTTGGAATGATTTCATGAAAATTTGGCTGGACACACGGGCGTGTGGTGTAACACACGGGCGTGCATACTGAGGCAAACGGGCGTGTATGGCACTGTATAGGCGTGTGGCTGCCTTCTCAAGCTTCCCGTGTCTCCGCATACACGGGCGTATGGAATTGGGGAAAGCACACAGGCGTGTGTACTCGGGCACACGGGCGTGTGTCTAGGTTCTCATATGCACACGGCCAGCCTGGACGGCCGTGTCCCATGCAGAATTGAGGCCACACGGGCGTGCATCAAGGGCGCACGGACGTGTGCTCAACTCAAATTCTGTAGAACACATCTGAAAATCCAGAAATTCCCACACCAAACACTTCCACACTCCAGATCATCAAACATACATATCAATACTGCTGCTTGCATGCAAAATAATTGTCAATTCATCATCTCAAACACGCCAATCATCATAAATCAAGCATATATCTCATGCATATAAACATATACGCATATAAACATGGACATGGCCACTCAATCATCAAATCATGCATCAAATCAAACTCAAGCTTGCTGATATCATCTCAACCAAGCACACAAAGATTTCTCACAATTGGAAACAGCCAAACAGGCTCTAAACAAGCGAAAGAGGTAAGGAAAACACTTACCTCGCTCCATGGAAGCTTGGCCTCTATCTCTGGAAGCTTCTGGATCTCTAATCTGAAGCTGAGCTGCTGGGGGATCTCTCTCTAGAACTCTAGGGTTCACTGGAGCTGAGGAAGAAGAAGAGAAATAAGCTGGAAACTGGAAAATAAGCTGAGAACTATGCGACTAAAAATAAAACATATACACGGCTAAAAGGGTAGACACACGGTCGTGTGTCCTAGGCACACGGTCGTGTGTCCGATGGAAAATAGCCATTTCTGTCCACCTTTGCACAGAAACTGAAACTAAGCCCCAAAGGACTTCTAAAAGACTCTTCTACCCCCTGAACTCTCCTAACTCTTTCCTAACAAAGAAATCTCTATTTTACCCTTAGGTCATTACAGGACACACGGTCGTGTGTCTGTAATCCTGGCCGTGTGCGTGTTGTGCACATGGGCGTGTACTCACAGAAGCCAATACACACGGGCGTGCATCTGCGGGCGCGCGGGCGTGTGTCTTGTTCTACAAAACACACACGCCTGGAAAATGCAGGAAACTCATGCGAAACACATGCATTTCTCATCCAAACTGAAATTAGACTCAGACATGCATTCAAGGCACTTCAATATACACATATCATGCATCAATTTCATCATCCATCAATTTCTACTGAATCCACCATGGAAATCTACCATTTCTCTCACTAACACGCACACAAGAAAGCAAGCATGAATTCTGGGTGGGAATCAATATACATTCAACCAATCATCATCATATGAGCATACCAACATCACACAACAAGTTGTAAACGGAAACACACGTTTCCAACACCATCAAACAAGCTGGGAAAACAAAGAGAGAGTAAGAAACACTTACCTCTTGACATGGCTGCTGGAAGACTTTCTCTCAAACTAATCTTTGGTTTCTCTAGCTGGATTGGGAGCCGCTCGAAGCCGGAAAACTGTTCTAGGGCTGGGAGCTGCTGAAAACATAGAAACTTAAACTGAAAATAGGAAACTACTAGGTGAGAAATCTAATAAATCTCTCGTCTTTCTCTCTTAACCACCCACCTGCATGGGCGTGCAGGGTGCAGTGCACGAGAGTGCACCAGGGAAAATGAACATAATTCATTTCCCGCGCTTCGCATGATTAAAACCTCCCTAAAGGAATCATACGAAGGCCACTCAGCTCTGAAAAACTTACTAACTCACCCCTGAACTCTCTAGACCCCCAATCTATTCTGAAATTCTATTTCTAACCCCAAAACTCTACCCCTAAGGGCTTTTCTAAACCTGGGATGTTACATTCCTCCCCCTTTATAAAAATTTTGACCCCAAAATTTACCTGACTAACCTTGGGAACCTACCCCCTGATCTCAGACTCTACCTCTCAAGTGGCTTGTAGGACCCGCCGCCACGAGCACCCCTGCTGCTGAATAATAATGGGGATCTTTTATTAATAATCTGAAAATATGGGTACCCGCGAGGGGAATCCTACGGGAAATAAAATAAACTTCTTGAAACTATACAATTCTGTACATGCGGAAGCTGAAATATATACATCGACTGAATTATACATAATGTTCTGTACAATGGGCCCATACGGGCCTTTACACATATACATATATTGTTTCTGTACATCCGGATACATCTGGAAACATACAAAAGATATATATGACCACACAGGTCCAAAACTGATATACATACTGAGATCGGGATGTGTGTGTGTGCCCTCTCCGTTAGCCTCGATCCAACCGCTCCTCGAACCCAGCACGAACACCTGAAAAACTGAAAGAAGGAGGGGGATGAGTGATAAAGATCACCCAGTAAGCGCTCCTTACTTCCCTCAATACCCAAGCAAGCACAAACAATCATATAAATCAAACATACCTGGGCCTCGGCCCTAATCATACATCTATGCGCTTGCTAGAATCTAGAAACTGTTATCTGAATCTCATTCTCATTATATACTGATACCATTATTATTCATGTCATGATATGTATGTCATGCCATGCAAACTGAATATACTGGATGCAAGCATCTGAATACCTCTCTGTACCCTTGGGTACCTGCTGTGCTGATCAGACTGGTGAACACAGGGATTCGGCATCCTGGCCATGTGGGCTGAACAGTCTAGCTACTGGCTAGAAAGCTGAATCTGAAAACCACTGCCTAATCTGACTGGTGCCAGATGGTAAATTGAAATGCTGCTAAATCCTCTGACTGGTGTCAAGAACTGAATCTGTAATACTGCTGAGCGTTCTGACTGGTGTCAGAAGGCTGAATCCCATAGATGCCCCCTCGTGTTCCACCTATACTCTTACTCGTACATCAGGTTCTGAATACTGAATACTACTGAATTCGGATCCTCTGATCCTCTCTGAAACTACAAGTCATGTCATGATATGCACATTCAATTTATTATTTGAATACATGCTCATTTGATGCTTATTTGAAGCAATTTAACCATTTATCTGAATTTCCATGCTTAATTACTCAATAATTAATCATTTTCTGAAAATCTGCTGATGCACGGGCGTGCATCAATGGTGCACGGGTGTGAGCCAGGACGCACGAGGTCGTGCACTGGTCGTGCGCCTGATCGTGCAAGCTACTGGAAAATCTGGACAACATTCATTTATAGTGCATGCACAGGCATGCGAATGCGGACACACGGGCGTGCATGGGTAATTTCTGGCCGTGCATACAGCGTACACACGGGCGTGCATCTGGAAAAACAAAGACTCACGGTCGTGCGTCTGGTTCTTCAACAAAGCACCGCTTTCAAATTGCACCATTCCACAACCAAACCACAATCAATTGCAACAACAACTCAAATATGCATTTCCAGTACTTCATACAACACAATTTAAGCATCATATCTCACATGCATCAAGCCACATGAAATCTACCATGGGAGCTTTAGCTTTCTCACACTAAACACAATCCATCAACATGCAAGGATTCAAGGATGGAAATCCATCATCCAATTCATCATGCAACATCATATAATCATCATAGAGCATATATAGCATTCATCCATGGCAATCAAAGCTCACAAACATGCTGGGAAATGCGAGAAGAAGTGAAGAACACTTACCTCTTGCCATGCTTCAGAAACAAGCTCAAACAACTAATCTCTTGGCTCTCTAACCAGATTGGGAGGTATTGACTGCTGAATTTCCTCTCTAGGAACGGGAGGAACTGAAAAAGAAGAGAGAATTCTGGCTGAAATGCAAACGGGTGAGAAAAGAAATGAAATAACTCTCGGCTCCACTTATATACTAGGCCACGCACGGTCGTGCATTAATGATGCACGGGCGTGCACAAGGGAAAATGAACATAGTTCATTTCCCGCCACTCGTCTAATCGAATCCTTCCGAAAGGATTCCAACGGAAGCCACACAACTGTGAAAACTTACCAACTCACCCCTGAACTTATCTAGACTCCCAATCTCTCTCTGAATTCGATTTCTAACCTCAAAACTCTAACTGAAAAGACTTTCAGAATCTAGGATGCTACATGGCTTCTTCCACAACTCTGTTAAATTCTCATCTGATTATCTCGAAGCTTGCTACTGACTTCACAAACTTCCCTGCTTTCTGAGGACAATCTCAAGGTCTCTTCTGAAACTATCCTTTTGAAACCCTTGTCTCTCTCACTGCTGATCTTGCTAAGAGGCTTTACTTCTCATTCATGTGGCTTTCGGTGCGCACTCTGATTCACTTGCCTTGAACTTTATTTCTCTTCGACTGTTACAGTTTTATTGTGGCCATATATCACAAGTACCAAGAAAATCTTCTTTGCTTTCATCTTAAAAGCTCTCTGATCATTCCTCATTATGTCATCCTCTGTCACTGGAGCATAGGTACCACTATCTGTCATCGGCTACATTGGGGATGACTCCAATCTCTATACTATTCTCAATCTGTATCTCTGAATTTTGGCAACTCACTCTATAACTCCCCTCTGGTATCTCTACAAAGATACTTCTACTGGTCACACTAGGGTCAACCCCTAATCTCTCCACTATACTCCTAACTATAGAGCTGTGTGTGACCCTACAATCAACCAATACAAAAAAGAGTATCAAAATAAGGAATCTAACCAGTGACTACATGGGGGATGGCCTTTGTCTGCTCCTAACGGACAGCATAAACTTTGGCTCTACCTCTTCCTCCTCCTAAAGTACCAGTACCTCTTCCAGGTGCTCCACCACCAGCTCGATGAACCTCTACTCCACCTCTCTCAGCACCAACTCTGCCTCTGGGTGGATCTCATCTACCTCTGTACTGACTGACACCACCTCTGTTAGGCCCAACACTAGCTCCCCCTCTGGCTGGGCACTCTGCCATCTTGTGCCCTAGTTGATGACACATGTAGCACACTATCTGGTCAGCCACACACTCCCCTAAATGCCACCTACCACATTTGGGACACTGTAGTAGCTGGGGTGTAAATCTCTGTCTCTAAAATTCTCTGGCTGACCTCTCAACTGACGTAAGTCTCTTGCCTCTATCTCTATCCTCTGTCCTCTGCTATCTGTTACCCTCTCTGGTCATAGCACCCATCTTCTGATGACCAGCCTTTGATCTGAGCACTCTCCCCAAAGCATCACTGAACCGTTGGGGAGGATATGCTTCAGTCATAATATTCTTGGCTATTACAGGGTACAAGCCATGGATGAACTTCTGAACTTGACCTATCTCGGTTCCCGTCAAACTAGAGACGAATCTCGCCAAAGCATTAAACTTGGTGGCGTACTCCTTAACTGAGCTGGATCCCTGAGTCAGATCAATAAACTCCTAGGCCTTGGCATAGAGCATCTCCGTGCTCCTATACTCTGCATCGAATAGCTGCCTAAACTCTACCCATGACAGTTGTTCCTCATTGATAGAAGCCTTAACTAGACTCCACCAAACTTTGGCGTCACCCCTCAACAGGAACACCGCATATCGAACCTTCTCTCTCTCTGATAGAGTGAAGAGCCCCATTACACTCTCCATCGACTCTACCCATTCTTCTGCCACTGTTGGATCCCTGGACCCATTGAAGTTTGATGGCTGAAACGACCCTGGCAGATGGTAGATTAGATGCAGTCTCTCTGAGGAACTTGTACCAGCTATCTCGGTACTCATACCCTGACTATAATCTCTATACTCTGTTAGAAATTGATACCCCTCTCTGACTGATTGAGGTTAAGACTGAGACTGTCTTCTTCCTGAAGTCTGATAAGCTTCATACTGGGGAGAAGTAACTCTGGCTGGTTCTTCTTGAATATTACCCACACCAGCCTGCTGTAAACTCTCTCTGACTACTTCCCCAATCATTTCTCTTAACTGCTCTGGCGTCATAGACACATGGGAGGAGCTCTGAGATCGTTGTCTATCACTAACACTCATAGAACGGACAAGAGGGCTACTACTGACCTCATCTATATATCTAGGGGTATACTCTTCTCTATCTATAACATCATAAGCAGACATGGGGTTAGAAACACCAAAACACAACAAATCTGGAAATAATACCTGATTGTGTTGTGAGAAGGGTTTGGACGACGGTTACGAAGGAGAGAAAACAGACACCACACACTTACAATCTCAATTCTCTATTAAAATGGCATAGAGAAACGCTCTGATACCAAAAATGTAGGACCTACCGCCACGAGTACCCTTGCTACTGAATAATATTGTTCTTTTATTAATTATACTGGAAATTGGGTACTCACGATAGGAATCCTACGAAAATAAATCTACTGCTACTGATTACATAAGCGGAAGCTGAATCTGAAACTGAAATATACAATGAGCCCATAATGGCCTTTCTTATAACAATATAAATTGTTCTTTACATTGTTCTGTACAATCAGAATACATGAAACATTTACAATACCTCACAGGTCCAAAAACTGAAATAAAAATACAACTGGAACTGTGTGTGGGGTCCCCTCTCGCAAGCCTCAGTCCACCCGCTCCTCGCCAGCAGCCAACAAAACCTGAAAAGAAGGGAGAAGGAAGGGAATGAGTGATAAAGATCACCCAGTAAGCATTCCTTACTTCCCTCGCCCAAGCAAGCAACAAACACGCAAACACACATACCTGGCCTCGACCCTATTCATACATCTAGTCGCTTGTTGGTGCTGAAACTGATTATTCTGATTACTTACTGATTACTGAATTATCTGATTATTATTTAGTCATGTCATGATGTGTATGTCATGTCATGCTAGCTGAAAATAACTAATGATGCATGCGTCTGAATCTATATCTGAATGTACTTGAAGGTACCTGTTGTGCTGATCAGGCTGATGAATACAGGGATTCGACATCTTGGCCATGTGGGCTGAATATTCTAGCTACTGGCTAGAAAGCTGAATACTAAAATGCTACTGAGCAGTCTGACTGGTGTCAGAAAGTTGGATCCCACAGATGCCCCCTCGAGTTCACCCTAAACTGTAACCCGTACATCAGGTTTTGGCTGTTGAACCTACTGAATTCAGATCCCTTGATTATCTGTCATGCTACATGACATGCTATGGAATGCTCATGCAGTATCTGTTATCTGATTATGCTCTTATCTGATGTGATTTAGCCTTTAGAAAGGTTACCAACAATTTATCTTTCATTTCTGCATCTTTTCTGGAAAAACCGGCAGACGCACGGGCGTGTGGGCCAAGCACACGGGCATGTAGGAGACATACGGTCGTGCATGGCAAGGCACACGGGCGTGTGCCTAGACGCACGGGACCGTGCATCGATCGTGTAGCTGGCCATGCTCTCCTCTAGAAATCTGGGTAAAAATTCATAGAAGACTGGCACACGGTCGTGCCTCTCAGGACACACAGTCGTGTGTCTGTAATCCTAGCCGTGTGCGTTTTGTGCATGTAGCATCCTAGATCTGAAAGCCTTTTTGGTTAGAGTTTCGGGGTTAGAATTGAGATTCAGAGAGAGATTGGGAGTCTGGTAAAGTTTAGGGGTGAGTTGATAAGTTTTCGAAGCCATGCTGCTTCCGTTGGAATCCTTTCGGAAGGATTCAATTAGGCGAGTGAGCGGGAAATGAATTAAGTTCGTTTTCCCTGGTGCACGCCCGTGCAGCATTGGTGCACGCCCCTGCGTGGCATGGTATTTAAGCGAGAGCCGAGAGAAATGTCATTTCTTTTCTCACCCAAGTTTCTTTTAGCCATTTTCTCTCTTCAATTTCAGCTCCTCCTGTTCCTAGAGAGGGAATCCAGCTGCAAGAAGCTCCCAATCCGATTAGAGAGCCAAGAGATTAGTGATTTCAAGCTTGATTTCAAAGCATGGAGAGAGGTAAGTGTTTCCTTACCTTTTCTTGAGTTTTCCCGGCTTGCTTTATGCCTTTTGCTGCCATGGATGAATTATATGCATGTTGATGAATGTTTGGGATGCTTTTATGGCCTTGCATGTCGAGTTTGATGGCAAATTCTCACCTTTGAAGCGTGCATGTGTGTATGTATGGCTTTAGTGAGAGAAATAAGATGTTTGCATGGTAGATTCCATGATTGATTTTGCATGTGCAGGTTGAGGCTTGAATTGTGTTAATTTGGATGTTGAGAACATGTACCTGAAGTGTGATTGTAATTGGATGTGTTTTGGTTGGCCATTTCATGCATTTTCCGAGCGGTGCTTTGTTGAAGAACCAGACGCACGACCGTGCGCCAGTATGGCACGGCCGTGAGCCTGTGTTTCTCCAGATGCACGCCCGTATGCACGACCTGTGCACGGCCAGAAAATGTACATGCACGCCCGTGTGTTCGCATACGCACGCCCGTGCGTAGGCATTTTCAGTGAAGATGAATAGTGAATTCCAGTAGCTTGCACGACCAGGCGCACGACCAGCGCACGGTCCCGTGCGTCAGGGTGCACGCCCGTACACGTTTCATGCACGCCTGTGCATCCGCAGAATTTCAGAAAAATGATTATTAAATGAGAAATTAAGCATGCAAATTCAGAATAAAGGCTAATTGGCTTCATATAAGCATCAGATGAGCATGTAATCAGTTAATAAACTGCATGTGCATATCATGACATGACATGTAGTTTCAGAGAGGATCAGGGGATCCGAATCCAGCAGTATTCAGAACCCGATGTACGGGTAAGAGTATAGGGTGAATACGAGGGGGCATCTGTGGGAATCAGCCTTCTGACACCAGTCAGAACGCTCAGCAGTGTTTCAGATTCAGTTCCTGACACCAGTCAGATGATTCAGCAGCATTTCAGTTTCTCTCTGACACCAGTCAGATCGTAGCAGTACAGTATTCAGATTCAGCTTTCTAGCCAGTCGCTAGAATGGTTAACCCACATGGCCAGGATGTCGAATCCCTGTATTACCCAGTCTGATCAGCACAGCAGGTACCCGAGGGTACAGAGAGAGGTATTCAGATGCATGCATCCAGTTTTCAGTTAGCATGACATGACATACACATCATGACGTGCATACATATGATATTAATAAATGAATGAGATCCAGATGAGCAGTATCCAGATTCCAGCAAGTGCATAGATGTATGATTAGGGCCGAGGCCCAGGTATGTGTTTGTTTACATGATTGTCTGTGCTTGCTTGGGTATTGAGGGAAGTAAGGAGCGCTTACTGGGTGATCTTTATCACTCATCCCCCTCCTTCTTCCAGTTGTGCAGGTGTTCGTGCTGGGTTCGAGGAGCGGTTGGATCGAGGCTGACGGAGAGGGCACGCACACACACACCTCGATCTCAGTGTATATCAGTTTTGGACCTGTGGGGTCGTTTATATGTATCTTTTGTATGTTTCATATGTATCTGAACTGTATGTATGTTAGTATATGATAAAGGCCTGTGGGCCCATTGTACAGAACAGTTTATATATGTTAATGATGTATATTCAGAAAAGCTTTCGCGTGTGTACAGTGTACAGTGGAAGATTTTATTTTTCGTAGGATTCCCGTCGCAGGTACCCAGATTTTCAGATGATTAATAAAAAGCTCCTCAGATATTGTTATTATTCGGCAGCAGGGGTACTCGTGGCGACGGGTCCTACAGTGCACACGGGCATGCACTCGTAGAAGCCAGTACACACGGGCGTGCATCTGCGGGCGCACGGGTGTGTGTCTGGTTCTGCAACAACACACGCTTGGAAAATACAGGAAACTCATGCCAAACACATCCATTTCTCATCCAAACTGAAATTAGACTCAGACATGCATTCAAGGCACTTCAATATACACATATCATGCATCAATTTCATCATCCATCAATTTCTACTGAATCCACCATGGAAATCTACCATTTCTCTCACTAACACGCACACAAGCAAAGCAGGCATGCATTTTGGGTGGAAATCAATATACATTCAACCAATCATCATCATATGAGCATACCAACATCACACAACAAGTTGGAAACGGGAATACACGTTTCCAACACCATCAAACAAGCTGGGAAAACAAAGAGAGAGTAAGAAACACTTACGTCTTAACATGGCTGCTGGAAGACTTTCTCTCAAACTAATCTTTGGTTTCTCTAACTGGATCGGGAGATGCTGGAAGCTAGAAAACTGCTCTAGGGCTGGAAGCTGCTGAAAACAAAGAAACTTAAGCTGAAAATGGGGAACTGCTGGGTGAGAAATCTAATAAATATCCCGTCTCTCTCTCTCAACCACCCACCTGCACGGGCGTGCAGGGCGCAGTGCACGGGAGTGCACCAGGGAAAATGAATATAATTTATTTCTCACGCTTCGCATGATTAAAACCTCCCTAAAGGAATCATACGAAGGCCACTCAGCTCTAGAAAACTTACTAACTCACCCCTGAACTCTTCTAGACCCCCAATCTATTTCTGAATTCTGTTTCTAACCCCAAAACTCTACCCCTAAGGGCTTTTCTAAACCTGGGATGTTACAATTATCAAGTTATCTGATAAGCTCTATTTTGTTTTCTTGTTACTTATCATAGTTTCTTTGCTCTACTTTGTTTCATGCTATATGTGACATGATATGAAATATACTAAAATCATGTTTGTCTATGTTGAAAATCATGTATTAGCCTTTGGGACTGTTTTTTGAAAATATTTTTTGAAAATACTTGTTGGAATTTAAAGATCCTAAAATATTATAATACTAAGTGAATATTATATTTGAAATCTCTTCATATTTGAAAATACTTGTTGTACTAATCAGACTGATGAATACAAGGATTTGACTTCTTAGCCGTGTGAGTTCTACCATACTGATGCACAATTAGTAAGTTAAAAACTGATATATGACCAACACTCTTTATTTAACTATCTTAGTTAATAACTATGTCTTTTTTTCTAACTGTTATTGGTTTTCCTCTCTAACGGACGTGTAAACTTATAGGTACCCTCTTGTATCCACCTCTAAAGTGATGTTTGAAATATCGTATTTTTATTAAAAATATGTGTATAAATCACTTTTTCCCTTTCTGAAAACATTGTTTTGGCATGTCATATCATACAAATACACATCATGCATGATATTTTATTATCTTATCATTTGATCAAATTCTATGTAAACTGGATTAATTATTAAAGTTCTATTATGTGTATTTCTTATTGAAAACTTTGACTCTATAACTTTGTATACTGTTCTAGTTTGGTGGTTCATACTTGTATAAGTTTCTTATTCTAATTTTATAGTTTTTCAAACTTGTATGATGTCTTGGTTGTGATTTTGTATAATCAGAGTTTTAGGTTTAAAGTTTAAATTTATGTTTCATTTGAACTCAGTATGATTTATATTCAATTAACCCTTTTATTTTATATAAAATATAAGTTTCTCCCAACTATTGTAAAGCATCCATTAAGTCCTACTAAAAAAACATATTAAAATACCCTTAGCATAATCAATGATAATTGATTAACCCTTCTATTTTATGTAGAATTTCTATTTCACCCCTTATCGTAAAATATCAACTAAATTTTGAATGATAAAATATCGATATACCCTTAATTATTTAACTCTAGATGATAAACAATCAATTAACTCATTTATGTTATATAACCCAATCTTATAAATATTAATAAAGTGCTAATGACAACCTATCAATATACCCTTAACATAATAAATAATAATCAATTATCCCCTCTATATTATATAACATTTATATTTCACCTTAACATTATAAAATATCAATTAAATTCTATATGACAAGAATATCAATATACTCCTAATATTTCATTTCACCCCTTTATTTATAATAATAACTGTTAAACTCTATATTCAACATTAATAAATTTTTAATTTAAATTCGTATAGATACTTAGAAAATCAAGTTTTCTTCCTTGAACTTGAACAAAAAAAACTTTGTTTGCTTTAAATGCGACATGTTTTTTTTTAGGTGTAAAAGAGTAAGTTATATAAAAAAAATGTAAAAGATATAAATATAATTGTGATTAGCAAAGGTGAAATTGATATAAATAATATCATGATTGATGAAATTGTAAAATATAATCATTTTGATTGAATTCATAATTAAGGTAGTTAATTATTTTTAATAGTGTTATAATTTAGTTTTTTTTTTTTTTCTGAAAAGAAATTTATTTAATATTTTTTCTATTATTTCTACCTGCATATTGGTTCGAATTTGAAGCTTCAAACTGCCTTTATCAAATAACTACGAATATGCCTTACATAAACATGCGTGGAACTTTGAGGGATGAAAAGTTTGACTTTGAACCATGATCGCGTTCATGTCACTTCAATTAGGTGAGGTGACATGGATGAAGAAGAAATGTTCTTCAAACCACTGTGAAACTTACAACATATTAGCTGGCATTGATGAATTGTTTTCAAGACAAGGATTTTGACTAAAATTTTATCTATCTTTTAACAACTGACCCGCACTGGCGGCATGGTTTGGTTTTTTTCATACATTGTATGATTAGATTAAAAGAGAAAAAGCAAAACTATTGAAAATGCCTAAATGTTTGAAAGAAAATTTTGTGACAGACTTAAAAATATTAAATCAATTTTAGTATATTCAAAACCGCTCGGCACTCCCTTGTCCATTTCATGTTTTCTAAATTTAAAATCTTATTCATAAAGTAATGCTTGAAAATATTGTTCATAAAGTCATCCTTGAAAATATTGTTCATAAAGGGAAAAATAACATTTTAAATATTTTTACTATAAATTTCCAAATCTAATATATTTGCTTAACCCATTTTAAAAGCATTTTTTGAAATTTAAAAATGTACTTCTTGAAAGATCTATGACCATGTTTAAGTGATAAAAATGTACTTCAAATCAATATCACTTTGACTTGCTCGACGTAATTTTCTTCATCAAATCATCAATGTTTTTATTCTAATTTTAATTTATAATAAATCAAATACATTTTTTTTACCTAATCTTAATTTATAATCTTGACAATGTAACAAGACTTATAAATAATATGTCAAACGACCTATTCCCACCTAAGATTTCTTTAAATGAAGAACTTCAATTGATAAAAGTTTAAAAAGTTAGGTTTTTATTTTTTCTTTTTGAAAAGACCAAAATACTCTTCATGAAATAATAATAATAATATTAAAATAAAATTTAATATAAATAATATAAAATAATAATAATAATCAATAAATATTTAAAAAATAAAATAAAAGTTAAAAAAAAACAGTCAACATCACTGACAGTAATAGTCGACTTTAACCCTACTAAATGATCGAAAATGGTCAACTAGTTCCATCGGAGGCCTAATCCGACTATCTCAATGGGGGAGACGATCAAATCTAGTTGCCAAATATCTGGCAAAGGTATTGCCATCGAAGAAGGCTGAAATGTTTGACTCCCGTTATTTTTTATCATTTTAAATGACAGAGATAACCAGATTTAGTTGCCTTCGCCAGATTCATGACAACCAAATTTGGCTGCCTCCTTCATCAAGACGGCCAAATCTGACCTCTTTCATCAAGACAGTTAAATTCAACCTCTAATGAAACTAGATGGTTAGAAACAATTACTTAATGGGGTTAACGTTGACCACTATTGTCGATGGCTATGACTGTTTTTTTAAATTTTATTTTATTTTTTAAATGTTTATTAATTTTTTTATTATTGTTTTAATATTATTTTATTTTAAATTTATATTTAATTATATTTATTTTTTTATTCAAAAAAAATACCCTTCTAATTTTGATCAATAAGTAGGTATTTGGTTTTTTAAACTTTTAGGGGTGAGAGTTTATTTAAGGAAACCTTGGGTGGAAAAAGGTTGTTTCGCCTAAATAATACGGTGTTGAAAGAATTAGCTTTGAAATTGACAACATCTCTTAGGAATTAGTTGTACATTAAATTATTAATATATTATTACTTATATCTGAATCAAGCCTCTAAAATAAATTAATTAATCACAAGAGGTTTGGCCGGCCTTTCTTATAAATCCATTCAATTATTGCTACTCAAGTCACTATGTGTCCGTTATCAAGTGATTAAAATTAAATTAAGGCTTAATTTTGTTATAATAAAAAGGCGGAAAGACTTAATCTCGCCCAACATTTTTCTAAATAATAATAAAGTTTCGTTTATTAATTTTTAAAAATTAAACATTTATTCATTAATTAAAGTTAATAATTAAGTTAAATGATCAACGGTTAAATATTAATAGTTAAAATAATTTTTTTAATAAAAAGAATTAAAAAATAAAATTAATTTTATAAAATAATTATAATATAAAATAACATTAATAAAATAATTAAAAAATTTAAAAATTAAAATATTAATTAAGTAATTAAAATAGTCATCTAATTTGATTAATAGGTTGAATCTAATTATTTTGATTATTTTAATAATATTATTTTTTTAAATTGAAAATACTTTGATAATTTCATTATAATTATTGACAAAATTAATTTATAAATAAATATTTAATATTTTAAAAATTAATAAATATAACTTTGTTATTTATAGAAACCTTGGTGGAATTATGTACTTTGGCCCAACAAAAATGGAATCAGTTGAACGTGAAATGGTACCATGGCCTCATGCCAAACCATGTGCGAACATACAATACAATATACTATTGTTGTTCTGATAACAATTTATTAATAATAAAACATTTTTCAATTCTTCTCTCTAATAATTAAAGCCAAATGTCACCACATGCACTTTTATAAGACTTCATGTTGGTTACCTGGAATTAAGACTTATACATCCACGACCTTTTTAAGAAATTTTATTATTTATGTTTTTCATGAGTTTCAGAATATAAATATCAACAGGGGATTATACTATTCATTAATACAAGCAAAAGAAATTAAAATATTTAGAACTTTAAGTTCCTATCATTTATTTTTATTTTGATAAAAAATTTTGATAATTAACTCAAATATTTAGATTTTACATGTTGAAAATAAAATTTAATAAAAATTATAAATTTATAATTTTGAATTCGATACCAAATGACTTTGAAAATTAAAAAAAAAAAACTTTAAAATCATTAATTAAAAATATTAAAATTCATAGATATTATTAATAACATTTATTATCATTAACTGATATATACAATTTAAAATCTCATACAAATAAACTATGACAGGGATTTTAAGGATTCGATGATAAATTTTAATTTTCACTATTATACAAGATGAATCAATTGCAAAATAATAATAATAATAATCGTACAAAGAAATTTTTAATATGGATTGATTTAATGGTTGAAAAACCTAAGTCCATAGTGTGTTAATGATCAATGTTACAACACAGAATATCTCAAGATGGATGGATGCATGCGCATTGATTGTAATATTGGCAGGTATGTATTGAGGTATTTTAGTACTTTCATGATTTTATTGATTTTATTGAATATGATATGATGTGGGTATAGACATCCTATTTTAATCTAATTATGTTTTTTCAATAATAATAACGTACAATGGTTTTTATTTAAAATTTTGAATCAATAACTTGTAGATTGTGGACCGCGGAGACTCATGAGTGTACTTAAACCTGAGTTCTAGAACCCCTAGAATACCCATTAGGATAGTAAATTAATTAAATTAGAATATTTAATTAATTATTTTAGAATTAGTATATTTAATTAATTAAGATGTCACTCTAATTAAGATATTAGACTAACAATGATATTTAATTAATTAGGATATTAGACTAATTAGAATATTAGATTAACTTACTTAAGATATTTAATTAATTAGATTATTAAACTAACTAGGATATATAATTTATTAGGATATTAAACTAGCCAAGATATTAAACTAACTAAGATATATAATTAATTAGGATATTATACTAATTAAGAAATTAAAATATTTAATTAATTTGGATATTAGATTGATTTAATTAGGATAGCCAGTAAATTTAAATTAATTTAATTAGAATATTTAATTAACTTAATTAGAATAATTCTTTTAGTCAATTTTAATTTAATTTTTATTAGGATAATTCTAATTTTAATTAGATATTTTTTAGGGAATTTTAGTTTAATTATTTTAACTAGGAAGTGGACTCAAGGAAAACTATATAAGAAGGGGTTAGGATTATTAGTTAAGGGGGACATTTTTCTAAACACTTTAGGGAAAACTCTGCTGAGTCTGTTTAGTATTATTGTTAGGATTCCCCCGCCTTTTTTTTAGAGTTTATTACTAGAATTTTCTTTGGTTCTTAAAAAACCTATCAAAAGATTGTGAAAATTGAGTTCATGAAATCTATTCAAAGAACATAGTCACAATATATCGAGGAAGAGTATTACCAGAGTTGAATGACTAGATACGTATTTTGAAGAGAATTATAATGATTTGATCAATTTTATGTTCGTGAAATTTTTTTATATATTTGTTTTGTTTGATTGATGATTTTTTTTTTTTTTGCATGTTTGTTTATTTATTGCATTAAATTTGCATATTAGAATAGTTTTGTATCATCTTTTAATTTGTGTCGTGTATTGATTGGGATCACTTTATAATGCAGGTAAAGATTTAAATATTAATTTGTGATTCTTGATGGGATTTAATGTATTCAGTTATATATATATATATATATATATATATATATATATATGTTTAATCTGATTTAATTAGATTTATATTAATTTATGATTTAATTGAATTTAATAGTTAATGCATTATATAATTTATTTAATAGGAAGGCATGATATATTCACATGCTATTAATATGTTATATTGTAATTTGGCATGTTCCAATTTAATTGCCACCACATTATAACCGCAGACAAATCCACCATAATCCAGCCATCAAAATTCAAAGCCGTGACCATCCCGCCTCACGATTTAATTCCATTCAACCATTAAATTACAAATTCGTGGCCACCTCACGATTCAAATTTCAGTCCTTGCAAATTCAGCATATTTCACCCATTAAATCCTTTGCAATGTCGTGAGTACTTCGCTTAAGTGAAAGCCCGTAACATGCAGCCACACCAACTTCAATCCCTCATAATCCAGGCGTGTATTCGTGGCATGTTATATTGTTGTTTTTATTTTATTATATTTGTTATTGCTACTATTTGTTTACGGGATTGATTTGGCGGCTCCGAGGGTGTTGTCAAAATTCAGATTAAGATGAAATTATATTTAGAAATGTTAACTTCTTGAGTTAAGCATCATGTGTGTCTAACACCTTCTTGGATGTAACTCTCTAAACTTGTCCTTTAGGCAAGTAATAATGGTTTGGATTCTTCGTAAAAGATTTAAAAATTATTCATCTTTACTGATATTTTTCCCAAATAAAACCTTGGGTGGTGATTCTTTATTCACTCTACAATGGGCCTTAGCCCATCACGCGTTTCTCTTAATCATGATAAAATGATTAAATAAAGTGACAAGTTCTATCTGATGTGATATGACAAAAACCCATCATAATGAGTTATAGAAAATTATGTTAAAATTAAATTATAAAATAAATGAAGGGTTATACGGTTGTTCTTGAGGTTAGAAAGCCTGTTTAGCATTTAATAGATTTAAAAATCAAATAATGATAAATCAACATGTGAACTAAAAGATGAATAATGGTTATCTAATAAAAAAATTTATAAAAGGATACTACTATTCATAAGCCCCGATGATTGCTATCATAACCCACGATTAATATAGACCTTAACCATCGCTTAAAATTATCCACAATCTACAAAGATCAATTTGGAAGGATAGATTCATGGCCAAGCAAATAATTTTAGTAGGAATCCAAGCAAATAGGATAGTTAATTGAGTATATTATACACAATATGATCTATAAATCTTTTATTAGAATTTAGATTCCAATTATTTGAAAAATTAACATGATTTGGTAGTGTTATTGATGTGTAATGGTTATTAACTTGATTTTATACACACACACACACACACACATATTTGTAATTTCATTTGAATGTTGTATTGTGTTTTATGAAAAAATAAATGGTGAGTTTTCATTTGTTTATACATGTGTATTACATAGTGTATTATATATGTATTAGATGAATGTCTTTAGATAGGTAGAACCATGACGAAGGGATTAATATGTAGTTTGTTCATGAAAACCTTATTAGCATGTATGGTAACCAATATAGACACATTCATAGACTTAACATTATCCTGGCTAGGGGTACAGATAATATTATAGAACTATCATGATGTTGAACGACCTTGCTGTTTGGGCGAGATGAGTCATTGGAATCACCTTATCCAAGATTCTGTTCAAGGAATATATATAAAACATGATATATTTAGCCATAGTGTGTTTTGGAACCTATACCTATATGACATATCTTGTATTTCTTTACGTGGTAATGAAATGACCAAATTAAGCCTATTATCCAACCTTTCGTGCTGGTACTCGTCATATCCATATGGAGTAAGTAGCATCAAAGGTCTAACAACGCGTCTTGGGTGCTAGCATTATAAGTGAGTGGATGGAAAAACTTGGGTAAAGGTCGAGAAAAGTAAGGAAGAGAGAAAAAATTTCTTTTACAAATTTCTTAGATGTTGCCAGTGAAGAAGAAAGTATCATTTTTATACTAAAGGGCATCCACGGTTGTATGTGTGACATGCACAATCGTGCATCATGATTTTTCCTAACATACACATACGTGCATCAAGGTGCACAGTCGTGTGTCCTACTTTTATTATAATTACAGAATGGATATCAATCTCGTAAATTGTTGGACAACTGTCTATCCACCATCTATGTGATAGGGTTTTTGCCATGCCATACTAAGAAAAAATTTGCCACACTTGTTTAGTCATCCTACACGTGGCCAAGAGAAAATGTGTGAATAGGTTTTCAACCAATCACAAAGTTTTTTTAAGAGTCACCACCTAAGGATTCCCCTAAGAAATATGTATTGGTGGAGCTAGATGACTAATGGATATTTTGTAAAAAACACAATTATCTTCACCTACCTAATGACAAAGTTTAAAGAGTTAGGTACAATAACAAAAAGGTGTTATGCATCCATGTAACTTGGCCCAAAGGTTAGCCTCTACTTAGGTGGTTCATTTTAATAACGCTTTACCGAGTTTGATTAGATACTTGTTTAAACACATAATTTTCAACAAATAATAAACATTGATAAAGTAATAAATTATAGTCCAAACAAAAAATGAAAATAATTAATTAAATTACAATCCTTTTTTATTCAACTTTAAACAAATTTAAAGACTTGCAAAACAAAAGGTTAGTGCATATAATTGCATAATAAAATAAAATACTATTTACATAAATAAAGTAATTCTTTGATTCCCTCGATTTGTTCATGGACGTGCATTGCTCAAATGCATCTACAAACCTTTCTTACCATCCATTTTTAGCTTGATAGTGCTCCATATACTATTTTGTAGAAAAGAAAGTAATATGCCTTATCTATAGACGATTAAAATCAACACACCAATGTCTATGAAATGAGACGCTTGAGTATCAACCAATCTACATCGTTGATTCAAACACATGAACGAATAGAGCATTATGCAACATGTAATTTCCATATCATATTCTCTAGATTTATACCCACAATTATATATATGCTATCATATTGTCAAGTATTTAACAAAACCATATATGAACTTCCTGTAGATAGCCTACGATTGGTGTATGAATGTTTATGAGATTAAACATCCATAGGCCAATCAATGAATATCCATGGGTAGTTTATATGAAACACATGTAACACACATAGCAAATATTCAAACTAGAGTAGAAAAAATAGCATAACCCTTAACATAACTAGCTTTTATCATTCATTCTTAATAATAAACCAATCATGCACTTAATATCACCATAGATTAATATTTCTTCTTCACATATTAAATCAATTCAACCTACGCTGTTCACCATGTAGTTAATCATAGGAATACCAATAATATGAATAGTATTAAAAACAACAAAGTAATATTTTAT
Source organism: Anacardium occidentale (assembly GCA_026122585.1). Taxonomy (NCBI): domain Eukaryota; kingdom Viridiplantae; phylum Streptophyta; class Magnoliopsida; order Sapindales; family Anacardiaceae; genus Anacardium; species Anacardium occidentale. The sequence goes on from JAJEJH010000043.1 coordinate 879,790, forward strand.
ACATGCATTATTCAGATGATAGTAAAAAAATAGATTCGTTCATTCAATAGCCATGCACAAATAATTGAAGGTTGTAATAGATGCTTGCAATTGGCCATGTCTACATACAACTGCAATAGGTTCACATACAACATCGAGTAAGCAGAATCATAGTAAACCAAATGTCAACTCACTGTAGACAATGTAAAATAGATTATGTAAAGTCCTCTTAAGGCTTACTTGGTTACTTTGACTTTGTAAGCTCTATCGATGTTAGAAAGTTTGTTATAAAAGATAGTGTTTAAATCAAGTGTCTGGATTGAGTGTTTGGTTTGAAAGAAACCCTCTATCTCACAGTAGAAAAATCTCCCCTTTTTTTGTATGTGTCCCAACTTTTTATTATTATTATTATTTTTATTTCTCCTTCTCTTTCCTATATGTAGAGAGTGTGCTCTAACTGTCACCCATGAGCAATGGTTAGAAGATAGAGATAGTGCATACATATTCACTAAGTATGCTTTAACCAACCTTCTCTAACCTCAATTGGTAGTCAACAAACAGAGATAAGGTAAGCATGTCTCCTGACTTCAACTAGATATACGTAGATGAAAATGAGTCAAGAACATTTGTTAACCTTAACTAGTGGTTAGTGAACATGCTTAGCTCATTCATCTATGTATCGATCAAGCTTGTTGCTTATAATAAAGGATAGGTTTTTAAAAGTGCTCTATAAGGCTTTAAAGGTACAAGAGATTGGGTTTACTTACTATATGACCACTCATTCATCTTCCACCTATGGCCCCTGGTTTGACATCTAAGAGTTCCATATAAATCCTATAAGTTATCATCATTGAAAAAAAAGAAAAATCCTTGTATAGGGTTTGTGTGTGTCATATAGTGAATGCAATGAAATGGAATAAATACAAGATACAAGCAAAGCATACCAAAGTACAAAAGAGACACCAACTTGGAACCTACAAGTATAAAAACAAAAACCATGACAAAGACAATTCATTCTAGATTCCTAAGCCTAAATGATCCTACAAGATCCTTACTTTACAATGACTAAAACTTATAATAATCTTGAATGATTCCAAAGTGAAAATAAACAAAGCGCATGATAGTCATAAAGGACTCTAATAACTAGGTTGCTTTTTTTTTTAATGAACCAAGAAATAGATTACCCCACCTCAAAATAAATCTACAAAAATAGATTACTTTAGCTTGGAGCGAAATCTAAATGATGAGAAGGTTTACCTTAGACACACCTACAGAAATAAATTACCCTACTTCTAAGTGAATCTATGATAAATGTATTACTCCATCTTAGAGTAAATCTATGAAAATGGGTAGCTTCACCTTAGAGCAAAGTCTAAATGACTAAATGTTATGGTTGGAATAAAATGTCTCTTTTAAGTGGACTTTTAGGATAAAATACCCTTTTTAGATGAAAAGACTAGATTACCCCTTCTAGGTAAAAAAGACTTAATTACCCCTTTTAGGTAGAAAAAGACTAAATTGCCACTTCTATGAAGAAAAGACTAAATTAGCCCTCTTAGGTAGAAAAAGACTAAATTGCCCCTTATAGGTATAAAAACACTAAATTATCGTTTCAGGGTTAGAAAAAAAAATGAATTTCCCTTTTTAGGAAGAATAAAGACTAAATTGCTCCTTGGGGTGAAAAAGACTAAATTGCCCTTTTTGGGTAGAAAAAGACTAAATTGCTCTTTCTAGTTAGAAAAAGACTCAATTGCCTCTTTTAGGTGGACATGACTAAATTACCGCTTTTGGGCAGACAAAAGAATAAATTAAACCTTGTGGGTGAAAGTGACTAAATTGCCCATTCTTGGTAAAAAAAAGACTAAATTGGCTCTTTTTAGCAGAAAAAGACTAAATTACCCCATTTGGGTAGATAAAAGACTAAATTACCCTTTTTGGGTAGCAAAATACTAAATTGGCTCTTCTAGGCAAACATTGAATTGGCCGTAATCGGTAGAAAAAGATGAAATTGCCCCTTTTAGGAAAAAAAAAAGACTAAATTGCCCTTTCCGGGCAGAAAAGATGAAATTACCCTTTTTGGGCAAACAAATACTAAATTGTCCCTTTTAGGTTAAAAAAAAGGTGAAATTACCCCTTTTGGGTAGAAAAAGACTAAATTGCCCTTTCTAGGCAAAAAAAGAAGAAATTGCCCTTTTTGGTTGAAAAAAGATAAAATTGCCCCTTCTAGGTAGAAAAGGAGTAAATTGCCACTTTTAGAAAAAAAAGACTAAATTACCCTTTCTAGGTAAAAAAAAAAAAATCCTAAATTGCCTTTTTTAGGAAAAAAGACTAAATTGCCCTTTCTAAGAAAAAAAGGCTAAATAGTTATTTTGGATAAAAGGACAAAATTGCCTAAACTCAATTAAAATTGCCCCTTTTAGGCAAAAGAAAGATTAAATTACCCTTTCAAGGTAGAAAAAGACTAAATTGCTCCTTTTGGGTAGACAAAGGACTAAATTGCCCCTATTATGTAGAAAAAGACTAAATTACCCTTTCTAGGAAAAAAAAAAACTAAATTATCTCTTTTAGGAAAAAAAGACAAAATTACCCTTTTTAGGCATAAAAAATTACCCAAAATTGCCCCTTTTAGACAAAAAGACAAAATTACCCCTTCTAGGTAAAAAAAGACAAAAGTTGCCTTTTTAAGTAGACGCGAGTCAAGTTGCCCCTTTTAGGAAACACAAGATAAGACCCAAGCCTCACTTACTTTACAACCTAATGGTAATATGGGAAAATGATTGGTGGTTTGCTTTTCCTATGGTAGATTAGGCTATTAGAGAAAGCATTGCAAAGCCTTCCTTGAGCATATGAAGAAAAGGTTAGTTAGTTCTGTTTTAGGTACTTTTAAATTAAGCTTACTCCTAATTCATCTTGAGTTGTAAACATATAATATAATACTCATATCACTTTCGATATGTAGGGGCTAAGACAAAGTAGATCACTTAGCCAAGAAGAGATGGACCTATATGTTAAGAATGGAGCAAGGATCATAACTCTGACCATGAGATCATATTATCTGTATTTGCCCATGATATTGTTTAGAACTTAAAAATTGCTACTATGTACCTAATATTTTTAAGAATTTAATTATTGTATCTATTTTGAATAAGGAAGGAAACTATTTCTTAATTACTAATGGTATTATAATCGGTAGCTTGAATAGTATTCTTTATAAATCTATGTGCATGGTGTAGGACCCGCCGTCAGGAGTACCCCTGCTGCTGAAAGATATTGCTCTTTTATTAAATAAACTGGAAATCTGGGTACCCGCGACGGGAATCCTACGAAAAAGAAAAACAACTGCTGAACTGCAATACAAGCGGAAGCTGAAACTAAATCTGAAATATACACTGAGCCCAAGTGGCTTTCATACATATATAACTGTTCTTTACATGGTTCTGTACATCTGATTACATCTGAGAGTATATACATGACCTCACAGGTCCAAAACTGAAAATGAAATTACAAACTGGGGAGTGTGTGTGGGATCCTCCTCGCCAGCCTCAATCCACCCGCTCCTCGCCAGCAGCTGACAGACCTAAAAAGGAAGGAAGAAAGGAAAGGGATGAGTGATAAAGATCACCCAGTAAACATTCCTTACTTCCCTCAACCCACGCAAGCAGCAAACAAGGGCACACATACCTGGTCGGCCCTATACATACATCTAAGCGCTTGCGGGTGCTAAATCTGAATCACTGGTTCTGATATCTGATTACTGAGCTGATTACTGAATTAGTCATGCCAATATATATATGTAATGACATGCTGAGCTGGAAACCGAAAATGACTGATGATGCATGCATCTGTCTATCTGAATCTGAATGTACCCGAAGGTACCTGTTGTGCTGATCAGGCTGATGAACCCAGGAATTCGGCATCCTGGCCAAGTGGGCTGAAAATTCTAGCTACTGGCTAGAAAACTGAAACTGATCTGCTGATATACTGCTGAGCTGGCTGACTGGTGTCAGAAAGCTGGGTCCCACAGATGCCCCCTCGAGTTCACCCTAAAACTGAAACCCATACATTGGGTTCTGACTGCTGAAATCTACTGAATTCGGATCCTTGGATCTTCATTCAGGCTATATGCTGTGCTATGCATGCTTATGCATCTGTTCTTAGCTGAAATCTGGATTATCTGATGATTATTAGGCCTTGGATGGATTACCAATCCTTTAATAAGTCAATTTTTGAAATTCTGGGAAAATCTAGCTGACACACGACCGTGCAAGGAGGGCACACGGTCGTGCAGCACTCACACACGGCCGTGTTGGACAGGGCACACGGGCGTGTGCCCCAGCACACGGGACCGTGTGCCCCAGCACACGGGACCGTGTGCTGGCCGTGCGTCTGGGCGTGTGTGCTTCTGGAATTTCTGGGCCATTTTATGCAAAGATGGGACACACGGTCGTGTCCCTCAGGACACACGGTCGTGTCCCTACGTTTTCTTGCCCGTGTGCACTTCGTGCACACGGCCGTGTCCTTGCAGAAACAAGGGCACACGGGCGTGCTCTTGCGGGCACACGGTCGTGTGTCTTGTTCTGCTCAGACATGGCTCACCTGAATCTGCTGGAAACCAACCCAAACCTCATCCAAACTGAAATTAACTGAAAACATGCAAAAATGGCACTTCAATATACACACATCAATCATCAATTTCAACATCCATCCATTGCTATTGATTCCACCATCAATGCATCAAGTTTTCTCACACTACACTCACACAGCAAAACATGCATGGTTCTGGGCGGAAAATAAGCATAGCAATCAACATATAATCATCATCTCATCATCATACACACATGCAAGCATAGCATCTCAAGCTGGAAATGGAAACACACGTTTCCATCCACATCAAACAAGCTGGGAAACTGAAAGAGAGAGTAAGAAACACTTACCTCTCGACATGGCTGCTGGAAGCTTATACTCAAGCTAATCTCTCTGATCTCTGGCTGGATTGGGAGCTGCTGGAAGCTGGATATCGCGCCTAGGGCTGGGAGCTGCTGAAATGGAGAAGGAAACTGACTGAAATGGGAGAGAAAATAAAATAACTCCCGTCTCTCTCTCTCCTTTAATCCTACCTGCACAGGCGTGCAGGCTTGGCGCACGGGAGTGCGCCTGGGAAAATGGATAAAATCCATTTCTCGCGCTTCGCATGATTAAAACCTCCCTAAAGGTATCATACGAAGGCCACACAACTCTGAAAAATTACCAACTCACCCCTGAATTCTGCTAAACTCCCAATCTATCTCTGAATTCTATTTCTAACCCCAAAACTCTACCCCTAAGGGCTTTTCTAAAGCTGGGATGCTACAACCCATTCAATAAAGCGGCTAAGGGATGATTTCAGTATTTCATAACCTTTACCAATGATCACTCACGGCATGGGTATTTGTGTTTGATGAATCATAAATCATAATTTTTTAAAAAGTTTAAAGAATTCAAATATGAAGTGAAGAAACAAACTAGAAAGTGATCCAATCGTGAATAAAAATACTTGAGTACTGAGTTTCAAAAATTCTTGAAACATATTGGAATAATTTCCAATTTAACTCATTCATATACAGCTCAACTCAATGGTGTATTAGAAAGGAGGAATCGTACTTTATTAGATATGGTACAATCAATGATGAGTTTTACGAACTTTTTTTTTGACTTGGGAAACTTTACCCATACTAGCCGGTCAACCCTAATTAATCAGATAGTTTAAACCTGAGGGCCTATGACCACTTAGATCCGCAATCACAGACCAAGTAAATTAAAGTTTATTGGCTTCACTGCAGCTTGAACCCTGACCACCACTTTAGATGACCAAGGCCCTTACTGCTAGGCCAAGCCTTAGGGGTCGAGTTTTACGAACTTATCGATATCATTAAAGAGATATGCCCTAGGGTCTTGACCAAATCTATCTAAAAGACCTTGTATAAGATATGGTATGGAAAAGTTCCAAGCCTCAATTATATGAAAATCTGGGGATGTCTAGCTTATGTTAAGTTAGTTAAAAATGATAACTTGGATGTTAAATCTAATAAGGGTCGGTCTATAGAATATCCAAAAATTGTTTAGGATATTACTTCTACTTCCGAAGTGATTAGAGAATCACCATTAGCAAGAATGATTGCTTCCTAGCGAATGGTTCTTAAAGGAATGTGGAGCAGGAAGAATAATTAAATTCAAGGAAGCGTCCAATGAGTCTCAAACCGACACTATTGATACAGGACTATCCACTTAGCAAGCTTCTATACTAGACTCCATAATAATAACATGTGGCCCCTTATTGATTCTCAAGAGGGAATTGTTCTCAAAAGTTACAAGTGGGTCTTCAGGAGGAAGACTGGCTAGGATGGCAAGGTAAAGACCTATAAAGCAAAACTAGTTACAAAAGGTTATACTTAGAAACAACGGTTAGATTCTGAGAAAACCTCTTCACCAATAGTTATGATCAAATCTATAAGAATTATGCTAGTTATTGTTGTACACTATGATTATGAGATTTGGCAAATGGATGTCAAAATGAATTTCCTCAATGGATATGTTAAAGAAAATATTTACATGGACCAATCTTCCATTTAGGTTTTATATCCACTGATGAAAGGCATAAAGTGTGCAAATTGTATCATTCCATTTATGGGTTAAAGTAAGCTTCTAAGATCTAGAATATCAACATGAAACCGAACGATTAGATCATTTGGTTTCATAAAGAATTTGGATGAACTCTGTGTTTATATATGATTTAAAGAGTATGTCATCATATTTGTCATTTTGTATGTAGATAACATACTCTTAAAAGGCAATGACGTTGGCGTAATGATTGAGGTAAAAATTTGGTTATCTAGAACCTTCTCAATGAAAATTTTAAAAAGAAGCAACCTTTATCCTTGGGATTCATATCTATAAAGATAGAACCAAAAGAATAATAGGACTATCTTAGATATTGTACATAGAAAATATGTTAAAGAGGTTCAATATGGAAAACACTAAATGAGGATATTTACCCTTCACTCATGGTCTTCATCTTTCTAAAAATATGGGTTTAAAGACCGAGAAAGAGCGATAATAGATATGTAATGTATTCTATGCTTTTGTTGTGGATAACTTAATGTACATAATGTTTAGTACAATGGTTGATATAGCTTATATTGTAAGATGATCCTTAAGTACTTAAGAAGAACTAAGAATCTAATCTTATGTTATGGGTGTTTAGAGTTAAACATCTATAGATACTCAACTTTTATTCACGATGGAGTGCATTATGCTCTCACGATCGTGATTTTGTAGAATTACATATGCACAGTCATCAGTCTTATAACCTCATTGGTATGCATGTCGAACTATATAGGAAACACTTCTTTTCCAACCAAGATCTGATCATCGTGTTGAGTACACATCATATTTGTCAATTATGTGCAAAACTTAACTTAATTGACTTAAATTAATCATAAGATTAACAACCAAACCTAAGTTATTCTTCAACAATCAAGATATCATAAACTCATCATGAAGATCCAAATTCAATCACTCAAGCATTTATTAAGTCACACCAAAACAATAAATCATGATCAAAGATTCACATAAACATGTGTAATCACAAGTAACAATGGTGATCGGTAGTGACATTAAGTGCTCATAATTTCTTGATTCTCTCTCTCTAAAGTTTTCTAAAATTTGCACTTGACAAATCATAAGAAGTATCAGAAATGGTGGCCTTTATATAGGTCGTTGATTGGCCTTTATATAGGTTGTTGACTAACTTAACGTGCACAAGCTTGCATACCCAAAACGCACAGGTCTACATGCGCGCCTAACTAAGTTTCCCACCTTGGCGTCCTAAACACATGGCAACATCTTGTGTAATCACATGTATAGCCCAAATTTAAACTAAAATGAAATTTTTACCCCTCTTAGGTTATTTCTAACCCTAATTAATAACCTCAAGGTTTTGTTAAATTACCAAAATTATCCTTCTACGTAACTTGAGGCATGACAACACACCACAAAAAAATTAAACAAAAGATTTTCCACTATATTGAATAACAACTTAGTCCCCAAAAACAAGTAGACGAGTGTCTCTCTAACCTGTAAAAATATTAATTTTTAATTAGTATTGTAATTCGTTAATTAAGAAATAAATATTACTAACCAAAAAGTAATTGAAATTGCATACTTTTGTATGCTTATATTTCCCAATCATCTTAAGAATTGGTCCACTCAAGACCAATTCAAGATTCCACTGGCTTAAACTCCAAAATTATTTCACCCATAGGGAGGACCTCCTTCCCAAATACCTTATTTCTCTTGGTGTACTATTTCATCTTTCTTGTTAAGTGCGACATTGTAGATGTTTTATGAAACTTAAGTCCTTTCCCATAATACTTGCAAATAACAAATCGTGATTCCCAACAATTATAATCTTATTTTCTGGAAAGCATTATCATACAATCGATGTCTTTCATTTCTTATTGGGTGGAATGACGGGGGGAGGAAGGGACATTTCCTTTCCCTGATTCTTCATCGAGATCTTCATCTTCATCTGAATCCAAGATCTCAAACTCTTCAACAACCATCATATCCACTTCAACATTGTCAAGTGGATCCCAAATTCGTGGTGTTGATTGAGTTTAAGTTTCAAATTCTTCAATCATTATTCCTTTCTCTTTTAGAGATGGCCTGGAGACATAAGTCATTAAAACATGAGAGGATCCTTGATTGACATTTCTGTGATCCAATTTTTGTGAAGGAAATTCATATTAGTAATACGCACTTGGCGTTACAATTCTAGAAACCGCAAATGATCCAGTCATCTTAGCTACTTAAAATAAGATGGCTAGTATACAGTCCACTTAGTTATTTAAAATTCAGGGTTTACCAATAACAGAAAGAATTTCATCTAAATCTAAATTACAAAGAAACCAAAATATTAACAATACGTTATAGGTTCTAAGAGAGATAACTTTGAATAAGAGTAAACACTAATACTATATTGAAACATACACAAAAGTTGACAATCTCCTTAACAACTTAGATCACACGGAATCTTATGCACTCTATCTAATGCTGAAGGCTGGAAATGATTCAGATTCATCTTGCCTTATTTGCATAACTTTCTTAGTTTCTGAATAAGATCTTACACCTCGTTGCCCCCAAAATAATTGTCTATAACATCCTAAAACAAAGATTTAGTTTGGTATTCGAGAAAATAACGACTAACATCAACTCCTATGAAAAAGGTCCTGGTAAAATTGCAATATAATCTTTAAATACATAAATAAAACGCTCATAAACCATCAAATCATTTTTTACAATATCACAAATTGAAAAAACAGTTCAAATTGCCATTTCACACCCCTAGTGCACATATTTACCATCATATATTCAACACATTCAACTAACATTAACACTATATTTTATGACCACAAAGGTTCATGAACCAACAATCTTATTAGATTCATCAACATAAAACAATCTTAAAACTTCATTGTATTCCTAGATATTTACATAAGATTAGGGTTGGATTCAAGTAACCAGCTCAAGATCAAACACAACCTCAACTCATGAAGTTCGTGAGCCGATGAAAATAATTCAATTGATTAAATTGAAACGATATTGTTTTGATCAATATACATCAAATCAATGTTATTTTGGGCATTTGAGACATCTAATGAGTTAAACCGAGCCAAATTTGAGCTTGATTCACCTCAAGCAAACCGAGTTTGAGCTTGGAGCATTTGAGCTCGAGCTTGGCTCAAATTCAACCCTACATAACATGCTTTACAGAAACCAAAGTTGATTCATCGTAAATTGGTTAAGCATAAACACTGACAATAAGCAACAAAACACAATACCAACATTCAAGGAGTATAGATATAAAAGAAAATCTAGGTTCAATGAACTCACCTTACTAGCCTTCGTCGAAAAGAGTTATGGATTGTAGACACAAAACTGAATGGAATCACCATGCCAACAACACACACACAAAGAAATGGAACGGAAATGGGATTAAAAAAGCAAGACAAGTTCGCAAATCAGAAGATAATTGTTTTTATTGTTATATCCAAAATGAAACGGCAACAATAGACATTTCTTTGTTCAACGAGTTATTTGCTCATTGAATGAATTGTTTATATAGAATATTCATATTTAAATTCGTATTTGTATTCCTATTTCACAAATACTCGCATTCATATTTGTATTCACTTTCAATTTGTTTTGCCTATGGATAACCCGAGCTTAATAACAAACCTAAACATAATTGGTTTAAATATAACCCTCACGAGGGACATGACATACACTCTCTCCAACGTGATCTTTAATGTCATAATGCAATCTTTAACACTCTCTCAATTATCTGTAAGGCTAAAGATTGAATTAATAGATATGTGACCATATTTTGACCGAAAACAGAATCCAGAAGGTCGACAGAATTTTGAAAATCAAAAAGAATGACTAAAAATTAAATTTATACATATGAACCTAGTCTTATTAATCCTGAATCTAATAGTCACGGGTATAAAAATAGGAGTTCTAGGTCATTTTGTTTAAACCCTTTAAAAGGGTTTATTTTAATTAATAACCTTTTATGCTACGAGTGTTCTAACAAGTTCAAAGACAGATATCCAAATTCACCCAGCAATAGAGAAGACGAGAACAAAACCACTTGGAAATTAAGGGGCTAATTTTCCTGCTGAAATCACAAATCCAGAAAAAAATTTTGGAGCATCATAGCTCAGCAAAATTCGTAATGCAGCAATCACATTCACCATCTGCTTCCACCACATGTAAACAGCATTATTGACAATTTTTGATAAGTTGAAGATAACATTACGAATTTTGACACCACTAACACAGTACTGTAATGCTTATATTCTGCAACTAATCTGGGTAGTGTTGACTAATATCTTAAACTCATGATCATCGTTGCAGCTGAGATTTGTGAGGTGTAAACAGCAGAAAACAGCTAGTTCACAGCAGGATCATAAATTCAATACATTAAAATGCATGAAGATTGAAGACTCTGTGCTATCCCAAAATTCAGTCTTCGCTAGGCTCCTGAATTTGGATCGATGTCTTTGCTAAGCTTGCCTCCAGTTCATTTAGCTCATCAATGTCCAACTCATCATCATCATCATCAGGAAGTAATTCATCATCCTGAACTGCTGTTGCTGAGCTACTTGGTCCATCTCCAGCAGAATTGCCACTGACCTAAAGTTGAATATGCAAAATATGAGATAGAATACACCTAAAGTTGAATATGCAAAATATGAGATGGTCAGAATACACCTGACCCATTGGGATTTCATCTCAACAATGGAAACAACCACACATCATTCATTTCTACAACTTTTTTCAAGTTCCAGAAATAATATGTAGTAACGTATATGAAATACAAGTTCTGATTGCATGAATTTTCTTTATCATGTAACCAACCTTGGAAAATTTTCTCAAAACAAAACCTTATCACTTACTCAAATCTCTCAATGAATCAGAGATATTGTCAATTTGTGATATAAAATTGTCCTTGCCACTCAAGAACTTTAATAAATGAAAATAAACAAGAAACACCAATGTCATAAATCACTTTAGTCGGTCTATGATGCATCAGCCAATGTCCAAAATCATGCCATTGTCAGACAAGCGACAACTTCTTTGAAGTTGTGTCCATGCTAAAAAAAAAAAAAAAAAGCAGTAGATGCAGGTCAGCATTTAATAATTATCCAAATAACAGACTATTAGATTGCCACCAAGGCTTCTTACAATTGAATAAGAAGTTGGGCATTATAAAAGAGCGACAATATACATCCCAAGTGATGTGTCATTGTTTTTACTTAATCATATAAGCTACAAGTATCACTAATATATGCCTATGCCACTGCCACATCACATTGGATTTATAAATAAACTATTCTTATAAAATTGATATCCAAGTTAATGACAGATCAATAAGATTAACAGTAAATGAAATTACAAAACAGTTAAAACACTTTTTACTATCTAGCCATTCTGCCATTACACAATCTGTGGAAGAAGTAATGAATTCTAAAACATTGATGAACAGAAAATAGTTAACTGGTCTTCTCTAGCCAAATCACCATCTAGATTATTTGTGAACAGATATATAGAAAGATTCAACTGTCTTTCTTCCTTTTTTTTATTTTTTTCCTCTCTGTATATCACTGAATATCAAGTGTCATTATTTTTTCTACATACATAAAAAAAAAAAAAAAAAAAGTCTATAAAGAAATAATAGCACTAGAGTAGTGTCTAAAAGGTTTTAGAAAAACGCAGAACATGTGATGGACTTACCTTCTGTTCCTTAGTATCAGATTGTTCCTCTCTCTGGTACTTCTCATATGCCTCAGCATCATCCACAAACACACTAGAGTCTGACAGGAATAGTTCACGCCCACTGAAAAGAAATAAAAAACACATGTTATAACATATGACCTAAGAATTTAGGGAACACACAGGCACAACATCCACATGCACAAAGTGAATTACCTCATACGGTCATTCTTAGCTCTCTCTGCCCTCTGTGCAGCCAAACCAGCATCTCTTTCAGCAATCTTCTTCTTCTTCCACTCCATGAACAACTCAGGAGTCATGGGCGTTGAAGAAGTTACTTTAGCACGCTAGTGGCAGAAAAAGAGAGAGTTAGACTATTTAGTGGGAAATATTAGATCGCCTATCACACACACAGAATAAAGATACCACCACAACTAAATGAAAGGTAACTAAGATCCCAAAAAAATCTAATTTTCACCTGATTTTCAATCTCCTCCTCAATAGTTATCTTTTCACTCTCTTCCTCTAACAGAGCCTTCATCTGAGATTTCAAAACATATCCAGGAGGAAGAGCATGTCTGTAGTGGCAGTCTTTACCACCATTAGGGCAGATCCAAAACCATCCATATTGTTTCTTCTCCACAGCTTCCAAGAAGAATTTACAAACCTGAAAACCTAAATCAAAGAGAATGAAGTTTATTTCTCAATTCTAAAATTCAGCCCTTCCTAATTCTCTCCATGACCTTCTGTTGTATCATATGAGCCTATATACAGGCATGTTGGAGTTGAAAATAGTTTTCATAGAGAAGAGATAGTACAGAAATAATTTGATGGAGTAACCTTACAATATCAGTAGGTTTGTTCTGTTGATACTCTTTATTCTTTGATTCCACGACCTTCTCCAAAGTTTCTTGATCCCAATCCTCCATTGTTCCTAAAAAATGAAGCACCAAGATCACAAATAAGAATAACAAACTCCATAAAGCATATAAATTTGAGTGACAAAAATACTAATACAATATTTTTTCAACATATTTCATTAAGCTCAAAACTGAGGACAATGGTTAGCAATAAAAACTTAAGCAGCTATAACCAATGGAAATTAATATCCACGGGAAGTGACACAAAGTGATTTGAACCACTGAACTCTTAAGCTATAATCAATATATCTATAATTAACTACCAATTGACAACCAACCAAATAAAATCTTTTAAACAACAACCTTGGTCACGCATGTCACTGTAAATGTCAATCTTTTCCCCTTTCCGCTGAACATTTAAATCATGTGAGAACTTGCATTTGAAACCTTTTGCACACTGCCCCACTTTATAGAACTCGCAGAGTATAGACTTGGGATCAACACCTGGTCACAATTTAAGAAAATAGCGAGTTCTATGCATAAAACAAAAGCTTCATATCTTGCTAATCCAGTTAAAAGAAAATTAAAAGATACAAAACTAACCAACGGGAACTTTAGGCTGACTAACTGCAATCTTAAACAAATCATTCAGCTCCTTGTCTTTTGCCTTCTCTTCCTCCTTCTTTTTCTGAAATTATAATACGTTCTATTAAAAATAATCACATTCAATAAATTTAAATGCTAAGCAATTAAAACAAATAAAAAATTAAAAAAAAGCCTCAACTCAGCCGGCAATTTTGAAGATCAGCATAAACTTTCCTAAAGTTCCCTGTCGGGATTTCATGAAATTTTCCCAAAAACCATTAACAATTGATGTTCATGATTGTTATAAATCGAAGAATTATGAACGAACCTTAGCGTCAACTTTAGACGGGTCGGGTTTGGGTTGAACGGATTGCTTGAGATTCTGAACATATTTTTGAACGCTTTTGCTCTTGTTTTTGTTTTTAAGACCGAAGGTCTTGTCTTCTACGATCTTCTGCTTCTTCGCTAATTCTGCTTTTGATTGCTGCTTCGGAGGCATCTCTTATTAGCATGAAATTCCAAGAATTACAGGAGCTGAGCCCGATTGATTATTTGATTTGGGCGATAAGGGTTTGATTATGGGATTGATTGCCCGGTCAGGCTTTGATTTAGGACCGGACGGGATCGAGAAGCTGCGTTTCGATCCCTACTGCTTTTCGACGTGAATTGTCCAATCTATCCCTACTGCTTTTCGACGTGGCTAATTTCAGGAGGCTTTCTTCGTCCTATTGCTTTTGTCACCCGCTTCCTACTAACGTACTGTCACCACCACCCGTTTTTAATATTTATAAATATTTTAATAATTAAAATTTTTATATTTTATTAGAAACGAAAACAGGCATTGAAGCCACAAAATGGGAATTCCTGGCCGTTACCAATGGGAGGGAAAATAAGGTTGACCAAATTACCCTTGTAATTGATTAAAACCCCATCCTGTCTGACAACGTCTGAAATTCAATCCACCTGAAAATTAAAAAAAAAAAAAAAAATCCGTCACCGGTTCACGTTTCCATCCATTGGCTAAGAATGAGACTCATTCTTGGTACCAGTACCTCCTCCTCCTCGTCCATGGTCAAACTGCCGCTGCACCAGGCCCATCATGGCCGCCGCACCGGGCCTAAAGCTAAACCAAAACCTAATTCCAAGTCCAAACTCTCACCCGATTCCAAACACTCCATTGCCGAGTTCTCTTCCTCTACAACTTCTCCACCACCACCCACTGTCCCTTCTTCTCAGGCGCGTCTTCTCTCTAGCGTCCGGTGGGACTTCACTTCCCAGCACAAGTATCATGCTGACCTGGCATCCAAGCTGGCGGAGGGTGGGAGATTAGAGGAGTTTGTTATGATTGTAGAGAGTGTTGTTGTTTCGGGTGGGAGTGGCTCGAATTTTGTTTCTTTGTTGAGGTTTGAGTTGGTCTCACGTGGGATAGTTGGGAGTCTTCTCGAAGGGAGGTTTCACTGTGTTGCCGGGGTTTTGAAGAAAGTGGAGAAGCTCGGGGTTGCTCCATTGGAACTGTTTGATGGGAGTTCTTTCCAAATTCTTAAGAAAGAGTGCGAAAAAATGGTGGATTGTGGTGAAATGGAGAAATTCGTTGACTTGATTGACACTCTTGCAGGTAATACGATGATATATCAGTGGAATTTGCTTATAGTATCTGTTTTTTTTGTTTTTTTAATGCCTTTAAGAAACGATTTTGTTAGTGGATTTGAGGACTCTGGGTTTTAGGAAAAAGAATGATTGAAATTTATCAATTTGAACGCCAAATCATACCACAAATTTAAGTAGTCAGCTTCTCATTTTTCTAAGCTTTAAATTGGATGGTAGATGAGTTTTTTTTTCTGTTTAGTTCAGGGTTTCGATTTCCCATCAAAGAACTGGGTGACTCGTCCCGTGTTGTAAAGTATTGTGTTGATAAACGGGACACAAATTTGGCAATAAGGTATAATTATTTGTTTGTTGACAGCATGATTTTTATTTTATATATATATATATATATATTTTTTTTTTAATTTTTTGTTATTGTTGTTACAAGGTACTCAACCACACTTTCAACTGATTTGTGCTGGGTTATTTCTGATTTTTTAGTTATGATGTAATGCAGGTATGGAAGCATATTTCCACATGCACATATATTGTTCTGTACCATTATCCTTGAATTTGGAA
This sequence comes from Anacardium occidentale, assembly GCA_026122585.1. Taxonomy (NCBI): domain Eukaryota; kingdom Viridiplantae; phylum Streptophyta; class Magnoliopsida; order Sapindales; family Anacardiaceae; genus Anacardium; species Anacardium occidentale. The sequence goes on from JAJEJH010000043.1 coordinate 895,692, forward strand.
AGAAAAAGGATTTGGTTTCTGCTTTGACAGTATATGAAGCATCCAAAAAAAACTTGATTGGTCCTAACATGTATATATATCGAACAATCATTGATGTTTGTGGTCTCTGTGGTGACTACATGCAATCTAGGAGTATTTATGAGGTAATTGTTACAGTGGCCTTAAGATATTGTTGAGGTTTTTCAGCATGACTTATAAATGTCATGTATATAGTTTAGGATTTAGGCTTCCTTGTTGAGTGCTTCTGCAGACTGCAGGCTAATAACTAGCTCTAATGCATGTTTGAGTTAAGCCTTGTTTTGAAATGTTTACTTGTTTTTTTGTTGCAATTGAGATGTGATTTCATTTACACAAAGTTTTGTGCAGGATTTATTAAGGCAGAAGATTGCCCTGAATATATATGTGTTCAACAGTGTCATGAATGTGAATGCCCATGATCTGGATTTCTCATTACAGGTTTACAAGAATATTAAAGTAATGCTTCTCTCTTAGTTTTTGAAGTTTGAAGTAAATTGGAATGAATAAAATTCCCCTTGGACTTGTGCCAGTAAAATAAATTTGGACCTTTATTCTTCATATCTCCAGGAGCTTGGCATCGTAGCAGATATGACATCTTACAATATCCTTTTGAAGGCTTGCTGTCTTGCTGGAAGAGTTGACTTGGCACAAAAAATATATGGGAAAGTAAAGCGTTTGGAATCAAAAGGAGTGCTGAAGTTGGATGTCTTCACGTATAGCACAATAGTAAAGGTTAACATCTTTGCCTTATGTGGCATCAGCAAGAATGCATTAAGTCTCATGACTGTTGTCCATTTCTTGTGTCCCTTAATGTCAGTAGACATGGAGGTTTATCTATTGAAGCTTTTTTACAGCATTGTTATTAATTCATAACCTATGCATCAATTTCCCAGGTTTTTGCAGATGCAAAATTGTGGCAAATGGCATTGGAAATTAAAGAAGACATGCTATCCGCTGGTGTTACTCCCAATACAGTTACATGGTCATCATTGATCAATGCTTGTGCCAATGCTGGTCTTGTAGAGCAGGCACTTCATTTATTTGATGATATGCTTCTGGCTGGCTGTGAACCAAATTCACAGTGTTGCAACATCCTCTTACAAGCTTGTGTTGAGGCTTGCCAGTATGATAGAGCTTTTCGTCTCTTCTATTCCTGGAAACAAAGATCGTCTCATGAGGCTTTTTGTGAAGATTGCGATGGCAATCATGGTAGCATTTTAAGTACAGAGCCAAAACAGAACCATTCTGTTAGTGATAATGGTACACAGAGTTTTGTATCTAATCCACGTCATTTAAGCTTTGTGAAGAGCTTTCTGTTTAAACCCACAACTACGACATACAATATTTTGATGAAGGCCTGTGGTACTGATTACTATCATGCTAAAGCTCTGATGGATGAGATGAGAACAGCAGATCTGTCCCCCAATCATATAAGCTGGTCAATTTTGATTGATACTTGTGGAGGATTGGGCAATGTAGAAGGTGCCGTCCAGGTGAGACATGCTTTTTATTTTAGCATAACTTTTACATGTTTTAATGGAAATTTCTATGGCTGCTGGTTGAATTACATTCCATATGCACAGGCATTTTAAATCATTTCTTCTTGGTTTAGACCCTTCCAAGATTTGTTAATTTTGTCCATGCATTTCATTAAAGCCTTCCTCAATTTATCAAGGAAGGCGAACATTCTTCATATTGAAGGACTTTTTTCCAGGATATAATATAACAGCATACTTGTTTTCCTTCAGTGCAGATTCTGAATAATATGCGTGAGGCTGGAATCAATCCTGATGTTGTTGCATATACCGCAGCTATTAAGGTGTGAAGTTATTTTTTACTCTCACAAGACTGGACTTTGATGATTTTTGTTCTTAAAATATGCTTGGTAAGTTGGTTTCCTTTATCTCATATTGACTATCCCAAGATGTGGACTGGTTGAGCTCTGTGTTTCTCAGGTTTGCGTGAAAAATAAAAGTTTGAAGTTGGCATTTTCATTATTTGGAGAAATGAAACAGTATCAGATAAAACCAAATTTGGTAAGCATTCTATATTCAGCTTTGATATATTTTTTATTTCCATCCTACATAATTCCATTATTAACAAAATTTAAGTTCGTATATTCTCATTCATCACCTTGAAATTACTATGTCATAAATCAGTTGGATTTGCCTCTAGGCTGGGCCTGACAACATTATAATAAGCGTTAAATTAATTAACATGATAGGAATTTTCAGTTCAATTCAACGTGTATAATTCTCAGATGTTTTTTCCAGGTGACATATAATACACTTTTAAGAGCTAGAAGTAGATATGGTTCCTTACATGAAGTGCAACAATGCCTGGCTGTATATCAGGATATGCGGAAAGCAGGGTAAATAAAAGAAGACACCATTGTTATATAATGGCAATATCTGACGCAATTAAGTATTTATAAATAGAACTATCTTGTTTCTGTGTCAACTTGGCAATGCATATGCATATTCGATGATATGCAGAACTCGCAAATGTGTTGGTCAATTATCTTGCCCTTGTATATATTCTCATCATTATTCATAAATTGTAGGTTCAAATCCGATGATCACTACCTTGAGGAACTAATTGAGGAGTGGTGTGAAGGAGTGATACAACACAACAATCAGAACCAAAAAGAGCTCACTTCAAGCAAAGGAACCAACTTAAGGCCCCAGAGCCTATTGCTTGAAAAAGTAGCAGACCACTTACAAAAGAGCACCACAGACAGCCTAGCAGTTGATCTACGTGGTCTAACAAAGGTAACCATATGGTTGACATCAGCCAGTTTTGGAGCTGGAGAATTTTTAAATTTTTTTATAATGGCTTCTGGAATAATTTTAGCATAAAAAAATTTACATGGATGCAACAATGATGCCATTCTTGGAAGATATGTTGCTATTTTATCTGAGTTTCTGTGATATGTTATGACAGGTTGAAGCTCGAATTGTCATTCTTGCAGTTCTAAGGATGATCAAGGAGAACCACTCACTAGGTATGAGTTACTTCTTAATTAGCTTGCGCCAAAAAAGAAGCGTGAAAATGTTTTTCCTCCATTTTTGCAATTCAGCAGACTAGAACTCTGGGACAAAGTGGTAACATGAATTAAAAGAAATGTCCTGACATTCAGCAATTTGCCACACTCAAGTACTCAACTGGATTCTGATTGCAGGAATTCCTGTCAAAGATGACATGTTGATCATTTTAGGACCCAATAAAGTAGGTGTAAATCCAGCCAAGTACGAGGAATTGGAGGTGAAAGATGCAATAACTAAACTTCTGCACAATGATTTGGGCATCAATGTCTCCCTGGTTAGACCTACAACCGCACATGATAAAAATGTAGATCTGGACAAGCCTCTTGATTCAGATCCTAATTCGGAAGAAATTTTAGGAAGATTACAGATGAAATTCAAATCTTCAACTAGGAGACCTGCAATTCTGCAAAGGTTGAAGGTGACAAAGAAATCGTTGCACTGTTGGTTGCAGAGGAGAACAGGTGCCTCTACAAGGTAATTATGTTGCCTGTACAAATGCCAATTTTGTGTAAAATTTTGTCACCAATTTTCTGTTCAATTTTACTGTAATTTCTTCAGAGGAATATAACTAAATAAGTCTTATCTATGATGAATGTGACATGAGACATCAGTAAATGCTAAATGTAAGTAGTACCTGCAGAGCATAATAAGATAAGTTCATTCCATTTGTTCATCTTGCGCCTTCAAATTACTCTTGCCCTTGAAAGCATTTTCTTTGTTTCTCCATGCATAGCTATGTTTTCCGCGTCTTTACCTTAGTAATGGATTAGAGAAGCTAAGTTATTTGAATATAAATAAATAAATACTGAAATTACTATTGAATGTTGGAAATTTTTCTGATGTATATGTAGTTAACCAAATAATATAAAAAAGTGCATGAATAGAATAAACCAAGGGTCAAATGACTTATTCTCAGCCACAGTTTCTTAAAACGTAAATTTTTATTTGAAAATTTTTAAAAAATCAAATACCTATTTATTTATCAAAATTAATCGTTAATTTTAGTAGTTAATTATCAAATTTAATTGGTTTAAAAAGTATTTTGGCTTTTCTAAATAAAAATTAAAAAATAATAAAATTAATTTTATGAAAATAATTAAAACATAAAATAATAATAATTTAAAAAATAAAATACTGACAGTGATGGTTACCATTAACTTAATCGGGTGATGGGGTCATCTCATTAACGGAGGCAGCCAAATTTAACTGTCAAAGATTTGGTGGTCTCTATTATATAGAAAATGGTAAAAAACAATCAACATATTTAAAATCGATCATTTTTTATCATTTTTTATGGCGAATGGGCGATCAAATCTAGCTATCTCCATTATTAAGGTAGTTAGATTCAGCTGCTAATAGAATTAGGTAGTCATTTCTAACCACTCTGTTAGAGTAATGAGGTCATTGTCGCTAACAGTGATGGTTACTTTTTCTAATTTTTATTTTATTTTTAAAATTTTTAAATTTTAAGTTTATTATTATTATTATTATTATTTTATATTATAATTTATTTTAATATTAATATTTTTTATTTAAGGGTATTTTAGTCATTTAAATAAAAATATTAATGAAATGAAAAGGAATTTAGTTAATGGATGGATATTTAAGTTTAAAGACTTTTGTGGATGGAAATTTGTCTTTAAATGAAACCTTAGATGAACGTGAGTCATTAGCATAAACCAAGTCTGCACCGTCTCTTGAATACACCCATGTGCAGAGACGTCCTCCTCGATAAACCTACAGACAATGACACAACCAACGTCCATGGGTGAGCCTACTCATAACTTCATTCTTTCATCAGCTATTCATCTAGAAAATAAGACAAAATACATGAAAACAATTGAAAGGGATACAATGAGTTATGGACATAACGTTATCCACCAACTTTATTAACCCTCATCGCAACAAAAGATTGTCAACCATAATTCTTAATGCAATGACTCATGGCATATTGACTGTATCTCTATCACAAAGCAACTCAGTCAATATACTTAAAAATGCATTACAAACAAGATCAATGGCATCACACAAGTTTATCAACACATAGTTCGAGCAATGCACGTATAATCCAATTATGAGCATGAGAAATCTCATGAATGAGCCACACTCATAGATCGGGATCCAAATACACATATTGTCGTTTTCTCACAAAAAACACAAAACAAAACATACTATTAAAATTTAATCGAATCAAATCTACATGCCATACCGCCTTCTTAAGATTAATAATATAACATGCAAATCGAGGCATTCATTTATTGGGATTGGTGCCCTATGAATTTGTGCTTGTTAATATATTTTTATATTTACTTGTATATTATTATAATTTGTAAATATATTATGACTATTAATATAAGTTTTAATTATATTGATATTAGTGAATCTTAATATATATAACGTACTCTTAATATGGTAGAATTATGACAATAGAATTAGTTGATTGATCGTACTCTATATATAGCACATTTGTGACTATATTAAAACAGTCTATAATCTTAGTATCACTGTAGGACCATTTACTAGATGTCACTGTGCTGCTAGTATTTGTTTATTATATAAGCTAGTTTTTATTTATTATATAAGAAACTATATCATATTGTTTTGTTTTCTGGCTGCTTGAAAATCATTATCAGTCACATCCAACAAGAACTTCTACACTCTTGTTGTACTAAAAACATATGTTATGCGGCAGTTTATAAATAAAATGTGGTGGAATGCTAACCCACTATACAGTATCCTGAATAAAACTCATATTTTGTTACTAATAACTAGTAGATGAAAATATAAATGATATTATACATCCTATATACAGGAGCAACATAAAGCATGCGAGCCAACATGCTATCTGTTGAAAACTGAATACATATATACATACACATACCAATTGTAAACATCGGGTGAAGACCCGCTCGAGCTGTATCCTACTCTCTCTAGCCATATCGTACTCTAAGCTCAACTCCCTAACTCAACCTGTAAGAAAAAAAAACTATAGGGGATGAGTGACAAATCACTCAGTAAGCATTTCTTATCTCTATCCTCGGGTAAGCTATAAGTTGAAATACCACTGATTAGCTGCTAAACTGGCGAACTTAACTAAGTTCTCTACTAGCCTAATAACCTAATAGCTTCTTCTCTTATCTTATTCTTGGCTCTCTTTCCTTTATTGCTTTCTTACTCTATTTCCATTTTATTACTGCTCATCTAATTACTAGCTTAATAAACTCTACTTTGCCTATAGCTAGTCTGACTGCTCATCTGATAACCTCAACTGAGTTCATTTCTGATCTTATTGAGTATTCCTTTATAGCTTTACTTACTATTTAAATATTGTCTCATGTTGTGTCATAAATACATATATGAGTATACGTAAACAACTAAGAATAAAAGGAATCTGAGTGGTATAACTGACTCACTGAGCTCTTTTTCTGATATTCATTATCCTATTCTCTGAAGATATTAACTGAATTTAGTTAGGCTTAAGCTTACAACGTATATCTGTTTATGAAACATGATTTACTTCTCTCTTATCTTACTGTCTGCATTCTGATATATAATCGTTTTATTTCTCATTTACTGTTATGTTTCTCATTTATTGATTAATCATACTGAATCATGTTCTGTTATGTATGTCATATGAAAATGACATACTATAAAATATGCTGAAACAATGTCTAGGTCTTGGTCTCTTTACAGAAATTATTTTTCTGAAAATTGTTTACTGAAATACTGTTGTTGGATCTGAAGATTCTGAAATATCTAAAAATCTGATAATATACTGAGATCTAAAAACTAAAACTAAAAAATGTATCCGAAGATACCTACTATGCTGTACAGACTGATAGATACAGAGATTCGACATCCTGACCATATAAGTTTCCTATGTAAACACGTGTTAGAAACTGTCTAAGACACATGCTGCCACTGAATCTGAAATCTAAATATTGATCTGTGTACAAAATACTGATAACTGAATCTGAGTGCATCATACTATGTACTGATCATCAACCCTAAGCTACTAGTTGAGCACACCAGCATATGTTGATATATAGTGGCTAGTATGGTGATATAGACCCTGATGTTGGCTCTCATATCAGGTGTGCTGAAACACACAAGTGTCCCCTCGTATTCACCCTTGAAATCGACGTTTTTCTACTGAAAACATACATTTGAATCCTTAGATCCATTTCTGAAAGTACTGTATGACATGTCATGTCATGTAATGTATATCATGCACGATAATTTATCATTTCTTTCATGCTGATTACATTCTGGTTAGATGTATATCTATTATAGTTCTATTCTGTGTATTCTCACTGTGTAGATAACTTATTAAGTATATTAATAAGTTATGTGCATTCGATTTTGTCACTATATCTATAAGTTTCTTGTCTTATAAGATTTATAACAGTTTTTGTTTCTGTATAAATCTCTATACTGTTTCTTTTTCGATATATGTGTATATATAGATGCGTACATATATGTTTACTATATCTGTTACTATTCTTACTGTTATGCTGTTTCGGTAACTTATTAAACTTATTAATAAGTTCTATGTAAACTGTTCTGTATGCTGTATATTGTATCTGTTGATGTCTTCCCTGTCTCCATCTATTTTCTATTAATGTTTTGTTATTAAACTGTTTCTAATCCCTCATTAAGGTTCTCTTAGTTGTAATTGTAGATTCTCTATGTCTTTTCTTGCTTTATCGCATTTTTTATTCATAATATGTTTTTTCTATTCTTATTTCACTTAGAATACGAGGTATATTCTCTTAATGCTGATATTCTATTGAAGAGGAAGAAAAATCTCTTACTTTCACTAGATGCACAGGTGTGCACTATCAAACACACGGGTCGTGTGCTAGTCGTGTAGCCTAACCATGCTAGCTTCCAAAAATTCTGCTTATTCTCTTCTCTTCTGCTAACGCACGACTGTGACCCTTAAGTACATAATCGTGACCCCACTATAATCCAATCGTGCATGCCTAGTATGCATGATCGTGACCTTGCTAAAACAAGAATGCATAAGCGTGCATCCTGCTCTATTTCGGCAACCACGACTGAAACACACAAGATCACCACCAAAACTCAACTCAAATCAAATCTCTACCAAATGTCAATTAAACCTACTATAACATGCAACATGCACTGCTATCAACACATTTTCCCTATCATTCACAGCCAAATCAACTATTATCTCTCAAAACCCTTAAGTACACACACACATACATCAAGGGAACTAAGCATGTTTCTGTAACATCCCAAGGTTAAGAATGTCTTTTAGGCAACTAATCTGGGTTAGAATGAGAATTTATAAGAATACTAGGATTATGAAAGAGTTCAGGGGTGAAATAAATGTTTTTCAAAGTTAGGTAACTTGTGCATGAATCCTGTGGAGAGGATTTGCATACGAGCGCAAGAAAATGGAAATAATGTAATTTTCCTATTATGCACGACCATGCATGTTGAGGCGCATGACCATGCGTGCGATTAGAATCATTCGCCTTCGTTTTAAGTTGAACTTATCCATTTTCTAACTATTTTCACCCAAAGTTTGCATTTGATTTTCAGACACTAGTAACCCTAGGAGGGAAGAGCAACAACCAAGACCATTCAATCCAGCTTGAGAGTGAGATTTGCTTAAGAGAGAAAGCTTGCTTAGCATGGCTAGAGGTTGGTGTTTTTTATCTCTTTCCCTTGTTCTTTTGATATTTATGATGTTTGGTTGATGCGTATGAGCATGATTATAACATGCTTGTGATATTTTCTTTGCATATTTAATGATTTAAGATGATGATGATAATGATTTGATATATACGTAATTGATAAGTATGAAATTATGTGTATATGTATGTCTTTGTCATGGGTTGGATGATTGAATATGTGGTTGGGAGTCGTGGAAGGAATAAGTATGTGCAAATGAAGTGCTTAACATGTGAGAAATGATTGATTTATATTTGGTATGAAAATTGGAAGGGAATAAGCATGATCAAGCCGGCCATATTGGTACAGAGTGTGATGCACGATCGTGCATGCGTAGCGCACGCCCGTGCATATTACATTTTGCATGGTCACAACCGTGTTCACGTACCTGTACACGACCTAGAAACACAAGGTCATGACCGTGCATGTTCATGTCACGGTCGTGCACCAATAGAAAATAAGAAAATACAGAGAAAATTATAGACCCTAGCACGATTAGCAAGCACGATTAGCTCACAGCTCGTGCAGGCTTATGCACGCCCGTGCGCATACACACACATGTCTGTGCTTTAGGTAGAAAAGAGAAAATAAAGCATGAATAAGCATAATGCACAGTAAAAGCCATCAAATTGATATAAATCTGTGAAATAAGCTTAGTTAAGCTTAGTTAACCTTAGTTAAGCTTACATGATGCATCATATGCACAACATGGCATGACATGTGTAGGACCTGCCGCCACGAGTACCCCTACTGCTGACAATTACTGTTCTTTTATTAATAAACTGAAAACCGGGTACCCGCGACGGGAATCTTACGAAAAAGAAACCTACTGAACTAATTACATCACAAGCGGAAGCTGAACTGAAAATGAATTATACAATGAGCCCAACTGGCTTTTCATATACTTATAATTGTTCTGTACATTTTTTTTTTTACATCTGGAATATACAAAATACATACAAGACCTCACAGGTCCAATACTGAAAATAAAATACAACTGAAAGTGTGTGTGGGGTCCCCTCTCGCCAGCCTCAGTCCACCCACTCCTCGCCAGCAGCACACTAACCTGAAAAGGAAGGAAGAAGGAAAGGGATGAGTGATAAAGATCACCCAGTAAGCATTCCTTGCTTCCCTCGTCCCAAGCAAGCAACAAACAAGGGCATACATACCTACTCTTGGCCCTAATATACATCTACACGCTTGTGGGTGTTGAATCTGATTACTAGATTTGCTGATTTTCATTATCAATTAATTACTAAAATGAATGTCATGACATGGAAACTGGAATCTGAATATGCATGCATGCGAATCTCTAAATGTACCCAAAAGTACCTACTGTGCTGATCAGGCTGATGAACATAGGGATTCGGCATTCTGGCCAAGTGGGTTGAACATTCTAGCTACAGGCTAGAAAGATGAATACTGAGCTGAGTAGTCTGATTGGTGTCAGAAAGCTGGGTCCCACAGATGCCCCCTCGAGTTCACCCAAACTGTAACCCATACATTGGGTTCTAGATGCTGAAATCTATTGAATTCAGATCCCTAGATCCTCTTTCAGACTATATGTTATGCTATGAATACATATGCATTTGTTCTTGTCTGAATTTTGGATTATCTGATGATTAATAGCCTTTGGATGGATTACCAATCCTTTAATAAGTCAAATTCTGAAATTCTGGGAAAATTAAGCTGACGCACGGGCGTGTCGCGCAAAGGCACACGGGCGTGTGCCCAGACACACGGGACCGTAAACCAGTCGTGTGCCTGGCCGTGCAAGCTACTTGAATCTTTGGCCATTTCATGCATAAAGCAGACACACGACCATGTCCCTCAGGACACACGGTCGTGTGCCCAGCATTCCAGACCGTGTGCTCATCGCACACACGGGCGTGCGCGAGCAAGAACACAGGCACACGGGCGTGCGTCTGCGGACACACGGGCGTGCACCTAGGTTTGCAGCAGCAGACCTCACCTGGAAATACCAGAAACCTAACCTAATCTCAACCGAATTCAAATTAAACTGAAACATGCATAAACGACACTTCTATAAGCTAACAAATCACTTCAATTTCATCATTCATCCAATACTACTGAATCCACCATTAAAACTCAAGCTTTCTCACACAACACACACAAAAGCAGGCATGCATGTTTTCTGGGTGGAAAATCAACATCTGAATCATCATATTCATCACATAAAAGCAACCAAACAAACTGGAAATACAAGCACACATTCCAAACATCATCAAACATGCATCAAGCAAGCTGGGAATGCGCTGAAGAAATAAGAAACACTTACCTCTGGACATGGCTGTCGGAAAACTAACTCTCAAGCTATCCTCTCTGATCTCTAGTTGGATTAGGAGCCGCTGAAAGCTGGATTTCACGCCTAGGGCTGGAAAGTGCTGAAAATAGAGAGAAGAAATTGGCTGAAAATGGGTGAGAAATGTAATAACTCTCCTGTCTCTCTCTTTTCTACCCACCTGTATGGGCGTGCAGGCATGGTGCATGGGAGTGCACCAAGGAAAAATGAAAGAAATTCATTTCCCGCGCTTCGCATGATTAAAACCTCCCTAAAGGAACCATACGAAGGCCACACAGCTCTGGAAAACTACTATCTCACCCCTGAACTCTTCTAGACTCTCAAACCATCTCTGAATTCTATTTTTAACCCCAAAACTCTACCCCTAAGGGCTTTTCTAACCTGAGATGCTACATGAGATCTGAGGTTTACTTGTAGAGTACATGAATAACACGACATCTTTAGTCACATAGAGAACCTACCTTAAAGTGAATTAATGAACCCGAAGTCTTACCATCCTCTCATATATTATGATCTAGTTACATTACTTAGGCTCAAATAATCATCACTGGTTTTCATTTCTATTTTAGTTTTAGTTTTATTTTTATTTCAAATTTGTTAGTTTAGATAAGGTTAAGAGTAGTGTTGTCTTAGTACTTGCTTATGCAAGCCCGTGGAAACAACAACCCGAAATACTTCCTTCATTACTTAGATTTAGTACACTTATAAGAAAGTTAGGGTTAAAACTTAATGCATCGTGTACTCATATAAATGGTCGGTTTCTTAAATAACCCATTATCCTTTAAATAAAGCTTCAAACCTATTGCCCTTAGAGTAAGAAAAGGATTAGCTTTATTCATATTAGTTTTTAATAATAGGACTTGAGCATATTTGGTTTCACAAAATAGTAACCTTTCTTCACTTCTTTAGGCTTCAAACGAAAGGCTAAAGCTCAAATCTCATAAATCTTTTAAAGCAAAAGACATCATGAACTCAGCCACTAAATTTTGAATAAACTAAGAACTTGTGCTTATCAATAGTGTATCATCCATGAATACTAAAATATAAATTAATACATCTTCATTTATAAACACAAACAAACTAGTATCAATCATTGATTTTTAAATCCTTGCATTATTAAGACATATTTTAACTTATGATACTAAGCCTTAGGGGCCTACTTCAAACTATACAAAGCTTTAACAAGTCTATAATGTAATAGCCCGAGGTTAGATTATCCTTTTACGCTGAAAATCAGGGTTAGATATGAGATTTTATGATAGAAAATAGAACTAAGAGGGTTTAAGGGTAAAATAGTCATTTAGAAGCTAGTGGTGGCATGTGCATGCATGTTCCTGAGAGATTATTTCATACAAGGCACATGAAAAAGGGAAATATGTGAAATTCCCTTGACACATGACCATGTGCCTTAGGCACATAATCGTGCGTCATATGAGAGGCACCATAAATGTTAAGTATTTTCATTTTTTTTCATTTAGTTTATTTTACCCAATCTTTCTCCCTTCTTCTTATAGTGAACCCTATATTAGAGGGTAACCAACTAGTAGCCATAATCTAGATTAGAGAACTTGATACAACTAGAGAGAGAGAGACAACTTTCATGGCAAGAGGTACATGTTCCCTTACCTCTTTCATCTTGTTTCATAGCATGTTTCCTTTGATTTTGAGTTTCTGAGAATGGTTGTTGTATTTTTGAGTTTGCTTAGCTTGTTTGAATAGCTAAATGATGATTTCATGGCTGATTAAGTAGATTATTCCATGAATAATGTGTGTTTGCTTGAATATTTATATCTTATTCTTCTTTATGAGAAATATGGCTTGGTTAACATGATTGAGATGAGGTTTTTATGAATATTTGATGCTTGTTGAAACTTGAAGTGATATTGATAATTAGTTGAGATATGGGAAATGTTTGAGTGACAAATGCTAGAATTACTAGGTTTTTAGATAGGAGAATACATAAACCAAGATAAGCATATGATCATATACCCATAGATACATTCCCATGTGACCTCATTTGTGTATGAACACAGCCTTGCATAGCACCCTTTTATGGTTGGAAAACTAGACACATGCCCGTATGACCAAGCACACACCCATGGACTTGTTCCTAATTTCACACACTTATGTAAGTAAGACACAGGAATGTTAGTTATGTTGTTACATGCCTATGCAAGTATAGGACACGACCTTATGCCTTGATGCATACCTATGTGCCTTACACCATATACTTAGGTGGCTAGCCAAAATTTTATGATTTGATTCCAAAAGCTAGCACGATTGACATACTATCCTATGTACCTTCCCATAGTTCATGTACTAAGGAACGTATTCCTGTGTGCTATGAATAAAGCCTAGATTAAATCTTAAAACATCCCTAAGTCACTCTAAGTCATTTCTATGTATACAGAACTCAATAAAATCAAGATAAATAGCATATCATACATAATTAGTAGTATAAAGCAGAACATACCATATCAGAGATTTCAAAAAACGGATCCAAGGATCCAGTAACATGTTCTTAAAATATAAGTATATGATGTTTTGGACATCAATTAGGGGTAAATATAAATGGGCAACTATGAGTTCGCACACTTATTAAAGAAGAAAACCAACATTCGTTAGAAAAGACATGGTCTTTGACCAAGCTTATTAAAGAAAATGTTGGTTGTGCTCAAGTAGATTTTTATAGGATTGAACTTATAAGCCAATGTACTAAATCCCTATATTTATCAAGATATATAGTATATGTATGTATTCAAGATCTTCGAATTATAATTATTATTTCAGAAAGAGTTTTTAGAAAACCATGCCCAAAGGCAAGTTTTATGACTATTAAGTATATACATGGTATCAACATATGCATATCATGTTATGTACAATAACCTTTGAGAAATAGAACTATATAAAGATAAAAGATACTACAAAAAATAGAAGCATTACAAAGATAAAGAATAAAGAAAATACTAAACAGAATATAATATGACAAGTCACAAACGAGACCAGGCTTAAAACTTGCTTGTGTTAGAGATAGGAAACACTTGCTAAGTGATTTTATCACTCACCCCTTTCCCTTATTCCCTCTTTTACAAGTTACTGATCATAAGGTTGGGTTGAAGTGAAAAGGCTGTTAGATTTTAGGGGATATGACTTGGCAGTAGACAACATGATTTGGCTTGCATACTTGTGTATATACATAGTTTTTGTTTTATGTATATGTATGTGTATGACACTATTATTGTACACTATATAGATAATATGTTTTATTAATGAAAAACCTAGGATTTCCAAAAAAAATCATTATTTTCTTATCATTATTAATAATATTTCTTATTATAGCTTCTACATTAAAAAGTTTAAATTCAACAATAGCTTTTACTGTAGAAATTCCCGCTATAGGTATATTAGTAGTATGATCAATATTATAAATAGTAGTATACGATGGCCTATGGTAGAGGTCATTACAACACACATGATTAGGCTTACCAGATCAACAAAACCCCTTGGTAGAATCATAAAAACTTCCCTTTTTAACACCTCAATCAAAAACATTCTTCATATCTACCTAATGTATAAGCCAACAAAGTGTCATAACTAAAGTAAAATTTACTCTAAAAGTAAATTTCTTTATAATTGGATTGATTGTGTCCAGATAATCGATTCCAAGAGTCTATTCAAAGCCTTTTGTCATTAGTCTAACAATAAACTTCTTTAAAGATTCATATGGCTTAAGTTTTATCTTGAAAACCTATTTATGATCTACAATACCTATATCAAACTTTATTAGAACTAATTCCAAGGTTTGGTTTTTTTGTAGAGCTAAGAATTTATCTTGAATAGCTTAGAGCCAGTAAGGTATACTCAAAGCTTTAATGACATTTTTTGGCTCTAATAGTTCTTGAGTATTTGCACTATATAAAAACACTCTAAAAGGAGGCAATAAACCAATTTTGGATCTGGTTATCATTGGTGACTAGAAGTCAACCTTGATACCTTGGACTTATCCTAGAACTTAAACAATAAAGCATTCTCTATCAGTAAAGCAATTTCAAAATGAATTGTGGAGAGGATATTATTAGTAGACATGCTAGATAAATTATCAAAATTTGGTTCCTCAGGTTAGATTTTAGCATAATTTTAAAGAGTCATAATGTTTAAGGTTGTTATTACTTTTTGTGTTTATTGTATTACAATTAGAGGTTAAAGGTATGATACTTGTAATAGTTTCAATTGAGGACTTAACTCTTGTTTTATTTAGTTAGAGTTACCAAAGTTGTAACCTAGATTACACTCAAACTCAAAAGTACGTGACTATTGATTTATAGGAATAAGGAAACTTTTGAGATTGTTTGGATGTTCAAATTTTGGATCAATTATTTGCAAAAAATTTGGATATGTTTGCTAAAGAATTTTGTCTTAAGTAAACATACTAGTTGGAATGAAAATTTTTCTAAAGAGATTGAGACACTTATATCATTTATTTTATAGGTTGTACCCTGTGAATATACACTTTTAAGTGTGGTACTTAAGTTTGTGTTTATTGTGAGGTCTTAGGTAAGAAAACAAGCACAACCAAATACTTGTAGTTTTAAGTAGTCAATAGATTATAAAAATAGTGTTTAGTAAAGAGTGCGACAAGATTGAGGTTGGTAATCTATTACTAAGGAAAGTAGCAACTTGAATAGCCAACCAACAAAAAAAAAAGAGGGGTAAATGAGCCTATGGAGGAAGGTTAACACTATTTCAATTAAGTACTTATGTTTTGTTTCTATCCTCTCATTTTATTGGTTGGTATATTGACAATGATGCCTAAAACTTACTATTTTTTCTTGTAATATAAGAACAATACTCCCAAATTTACCATGTCAGTCATCTTGTACAGCTTTCATATTGGTATCTAGTTGTTTCTCCATAAAAGCTTAAAAATTTTGAAACACTGTTTTCGTTTCACTCTTGCCTATAAGAGGAAAAATCCAAACAAACCTTGAGAAATCATCCATAAACACCATATAATACTTAAACCCTTCTAAGGAGACTATAAGAGATAACCCCTACAAATTTGTATGAATAAATTCAAAGGATATATTGCTTTAGAAATTAAACTAGGAAAACTTTGCAAATAATTTTTACCTAACAAGCGGCCATAATAAATAGACATTTTATTTACCATATAGGTACGCCACAATACAAGATCTACTTTACTTATATGCAAAATAAAACTATCATACACTTTATTTTCTCTTGACTTATTTTCTAACAATAATTTGTTATCTAAAAATAGGGCAACCTTATTTGCAAAATGACTAGAAGTTGAAAACAAGAACTATTATTGATGGTACCTACATTATTTTTACTTAGTTGAAGTTGATATAACCTATCTTTCATAGCCTTTTAGGAAGAACAACTTTGGTTTATCTATCCTTGACAAAACAAAAATCAAAGTCTAATTCAACTACTACATTATCATCTATGATTAGTTTAGAGAAGCTCAACAAATTCTTGGTAATGTTTGGCACATATAGAATATTTTCCAGGTGAAACATTTATTTAACAAAGGTGTAAAGAACATGGAAGAACTTGTATAAGAAATATTCAAATATTCCTCATTTCTAACATGAAGTTTTTATCTACTTTCATAGCTTACTTTGTTGTCTAGTTGAGTAAAGGTTGAGGTAACATAGCCTATTGCTCCAAAATCCATATACCAAGTTGGAATCTTCTAGAATTGTTGGTGTCTTTTATCAAGACCAGTATAAAACTATTCTTACCTTTATTTGTCTATACATTCTTAGTACCCCTTTAACTTAACCACTATGTTCCAATAGAAACAAACATACTAGCCCTAGTTCCCACAGCTAAAAGTTGATTGCCATAAGCTCTTGTACCATTATTCTCTCCAACATACCCAACTTGATCACTATTTCCCTCTATTATAGCATTACCCTTTTTACTTAATAATTGTACATTTGCATTCCTAAAATCATGTCCTCCTATATTCCTTACATAAGTGATATCAAACCTATCATAGCATTTTAATGCTAAATGACCTTTTTCCCATATACATGAAAGAGTACCTTAGGTTTACTAAAACCTCTTCCTCTATCTCCCATCTGATAAAACTGTATTTTTTCTCTAGAAGTTTTAGCTACACTTTCATTTTCCTTATCAAAAACATTAGTCTACCATTGATTCCTATAATCCTTTCCATTACTAGCTCTACCAATGACTTTATTAACCATATTTATTAAGCCACCATGAAGTAGTGAGAAAACTTTAGGCAAAATAATGAGAAAATTTCCTTTGATCATACTTTTGTAATATAACTTTTGCATCCCCTAATGTCATACCTTCAACATTCGTATCAAGCCTAGAAGTTATGTGAACTGCTGCAAGATTAAATTCTTCTCCAATTCCATCTAAGATAAATCCTAATAGTTTTTCTTTTGAAATATTATGGCTACTAGCTCTAAGATATCAGCTACGCCTTTTATCCTTCTAAAGTACTTATGAAGACTTTAACTACCTTTCTTTATAGTTTACAAGCTAGGCTTAAAGTCATGCATTCTCAATTTTGACTCAGATGTAAAGAAATTCTCTAATTTTCTCTAAATGTCATGAGTAGCTAAACACTTTGGAACATAATTAAACATGTTTTCAAACTAGAAGTGATTAACCAACTTATTAGCATTTTATTAATTTTCTTCCATTTTTGATACTTAGGATTATGTTGTTTAACACTAATGCATGCATCATTTTCAACATACACACAAACAGTGCAGGACATCCAATAATTCCAAATAAGTGTTTTTCTAAATCAAAAACACCAACAATATGCAATGCTTGAGCACACCAATATCAACAATTATCTTTGGTGAGTTTTGAATCTGCGGCTTGAAGGAAAGGCATTGGGAGAGTACTCATCATCACCAGATTATGCACCAAGCCCCTAGAATCAACAACTTTCTCTAGAGTAGCTTAGAAGGTTAAAGAAAAACTAGCCATTGACACCAATCTAGGGCTATAATACAAGACACAAAGTGAATTGAAAGAGAAAAATTCTGAAATCTCAAGTTTTCAACTTAATATGACTCAATATTACATTAAATCAGAAAAGAAATTAGTTATATACAAGAGTCAAGAGAGCAAAAAAAAAAAAAAAAAATGTAAATGCAACTATTATGAATACACCTGAGCTATCCGATTAAATATTGATGTTGCGACTGTTGTTTTTTCAGTTGCCAGTCTTTTCAATTTCCCTTTTTGCCTCAAACTGAAGAATGTCAACAGTAATGGGAACCCAAAGTGTTTTGCTTGAGAGTTTTGCCATTAATCCGAAAATGCACTGTAGTATTTATTCTCCAAAACGCAATGCATCATCCTTACATAAAATGCAATGTATCCTTTTACTCTCCAAGCCCACAATTGGTTTTCATAGGAATGGTATGACTTGCTTGGAATTGCACCTACCATTGTGAGATTTCACCACAATCACAATGCAATTCAACTAGAATTATGCCTTGACGATGTAATTCCAATTGGAATTGCATTGTCATGGTTTGTTCGGTTTGAATTGCAAAGTCCCAATTGCAATTTTCATTAGATTCAAATTACATTGAGATGATGTGATATCGCTTGAATTGCATTACCTTAGATTCAAGTATGGTCAAATCACATGGAGTGATTCCAATCAAATTGTTTTATCTTGGGTGCGATTTGGTGAATATTGCACTCGACAACACTATTTTGAGCATTTAGAATAGTACTACTTAGAGCCTTTTTTTTTTTAATTGAAAATAGGAGTGTAAGTAATGAATTTCCAAACTGGTGAGGAATAATTTGTTATGATAGTATTTTATGAGATCAAAGTGACATTAATTTTATAATATAATCTTTCAATCTAGGAAAACACCTTTTGTTTCAAACTTGTCAAGTTGGTAGATTAGAAAGCATCTTAAAAAAAGCCTTAGGTGAGAAAATCTATCTCTGAATAATCCAAGTTTTGCTCATTCTCTTATCAAATAATGCTAATTCGGACAAGTTATTTTTACATTCATCAAGTAAAATGTTACCGTTCATATTCGATCTGCACTTCTTCAACTAATAAATATTGTAAATTAATTTTGTATTTAATTAATCATGTTAAATCTCAAATAAAAAACCGAAAGGAAGAAAAAACTAAATCATGTGGATACAAATTGATTTGATAAATAATTGTGTCTCTGTGTGTGTGTGTTTATCATTTCTAGGAGTACTTAAAATATGTCGCAAGCTTTCTAAATATATATTTCACTTGGTGCATTTGCAAATTAATCTTGTATTCAGAATTACCAAATTATACATTTTTATGTATTTACATATTAAATTTATGTTCCAAAGTTTCAAAGTATACTTGAGAATATGAATAAACATTGATCATTAATATATATATTTTATAATTTTTTACAGGATTATCGTCAAATATACTCTTAACAACACTTTTAGGGGATAATCATCTTAATTGGTGTTAACCATTTTCACTTGTCACAAAATCAAATTATTTACTTAGCCAAAAAAGAATCTTGGAAATAATAAAAGCTTTACGGGAGTATCGTCAAACAGTGCTGTCTCGAGTATAAAAAAATGTTCTTTATGTAGTATAAGATCCTTCAGTTACAATTACAAGGACTATGATTAGCCTTATTCGCATCTATATATTCCTCCCAACGTACCATTCAATTTATCCCTTTTCTCAATCCTTTGTTGAGACATCAGTATATATTACATTCCACATTAGATAATACTTTTTTTCCATTTTTTTCTAATAATTTATTTATCCGTAAATATCAACAAAAATTGACACTTCAAGAATCTAGCCTTAATTCAAATATCTTTAACCTCTATATTGTATATTAGATGATATATGTTATAGGGTTAATATTTTCGTCAGTGATTAGTGGACATGTAGAATGCATAAATATGTATTTTCTGTCGGATAATGACAAGACCTAGAGAAAAATTCTATCACTTGCATACTTGCTTCAAAGTCATAGCATAAGCTTGTTGCATACAAGCGTATTTAAGGTTATTTCTCCAGATTGAAAAGAAATTAATCACTTTGTAGCAAAGTCGACTTCTAAAGTTGTCCAATAATTTTCTTGACTATAAAGTTTGAAGGGCTAGTGGGCCTATCTGATGCGTAGATAACAGTGTTAGATAAGTACTGGACAATTCTTTATGATGGGCTTTGTGGACAACAATACTGAGCAATTCATTATCCAACATAAATTGACGATTCTTTCTATTTAGAATCCACTTCTGAGACAAAATTGACGAGAGCTGCTAGTATGAAGTGCGTTCGACAGAATTGCGGAATGTCTAATTTTTCAAATAGTTGTTATTCATGGAAGTTGACATTTTCAGTACATATATATAGTTGCAACTAACTGTTAGTATATTAAATTCAATCTGAAAATATTATTTAGAACTTGAGCTCTGTTACTCTACCACAAATTAAAATATCAGAATTTTCAAATTCTCAAAATTTTAATAATAATTTTACTAAAAATAATTAAAAAAGTGATATGACAAGTTTTGGGTGAAAAATATCAGATTCTTAATAATAATATTAATATAAGATTTGCATCATGGCCCTGTAATGGAAGATTCAATGTTGCAAATTATAAATAGATGAAAATTATGCATTAGGGTTAGTTAACTATACTCTTAGTAAGAAAGCTTAAATCGGTGTTCATGCAATTTCTTACACCAAAAGATATTTGTAATTCAAAACCCTGTACAAGATAGATTATGATAGTAGTGATTATAATCTAAAAAAACTTTAATTAGTCTGTAATAATGTTTGAAAGGATATACAAACACAAAGAAAAGAATGAATGGGACAAAATATTTTTAATGTAGTTTAACCTGATAATCGGAATGTCTACACTCACAATGTTGTTACAAGTGTATGTGTTGCACAATAATATTACAATATTACTTGTGCAATGTTTATTATCGTTGTCTTCCTCTATTCTTTTTCTTCTTTCCTTATGTTTGTTTATTTATCTCATTTTTTGGAAGGAAAAGTACATTTAAACGCTTTTGAATTAGGATCTTAATCTATAATGTGAATTCAATGGAGAGCGATTCCATGCTACTATTAATAATATCTTGTTTATAGGAGACATTAATGTCTAACTAGATAAGATTTATGAGGATGTTTTCAAAAAGAATCTAGGCAAGTCTTTTTTTTTTCCTAGGAGTACAATTATGGTCTTGATTTAGAGAAAATTCTTTGCTTCATAAACTATTCAGTAGGAGTTATCTAGTTGATAGTTGTTCATCGAGATTCTAATACTTTGAATAAAATTCCAACGAGTTAGGAACAATTGAATAAAGGGTACTTATTTAATGATCCCTTAGGAAGTGAGTGATCCTTATATCCTGCTTTGATGCTTTTAACATGTAGATTATCCTTCTTAAGACTTGGTTATTCAACCTATAGGATGGAATTCTGTTTAGTCACTCTTTGTTATAATTGCTAGCCATATCTCAAGGTTACATTTTGACCATGTAACAATTGCATATGCTTTGTAAGTTGCCCTTAGCCATTCTTGGATTGCATACTACAAATAAGCTTTTCTTTTTTCTCTTATGTTGCATATGCTTTATAAATTGTCTTTAGGATTTTTCTTTTAAGTTCAATTGAAAAATGAATTGCAGAGCTTGAATCCTCTATGAAAGAGGATGAGATAGAAAAATATCTTTATATTGTTCTTTTATATATGTTGATGGATGGTTTATGTTTGTCTGTCATTGTACATATTATCCTGCACCTTCCTTTACTGGGTAGGGATGTTGTTCGTCATGATAGCTTTCTTTATGTTGGCATGTCATCATTCTTTATGAATCTTCAAAATCCTAATGTAGGTTACTATGTTGATTGCCATCTCAATTTTTATTTTAACTTCTTCTAGATAGGTAGCATAAGAAAGTGCTTGCCTTTTTAAAACTCAAGATAGACTAAGAGTGATAAAGTCACCTAAGAAAGCTTATTAGGGCCTTTCTCTAAGTTTAGCATATCATTAAACTTGTGCCTTCCCTATAAGGGTAACTGAATAGTAATTTATCTTTTTGCACAATTTTTCTATTTTTTAAAACTTATTTTGGATCCTCATTCTTTATATGTTAAAGGATTTCTAGGTCTTTTATTGAGTGAAGAGGTAGTTTGATGTGAAAGAAGGCGTTGGATTCTAAAAAATAATTCCTTTCATATGGTAAAACTTTCGATGATTCCAACTAGGGTTTTCATAGATTATAGCCTATCTAGATTAGTTGGAAAGGGATTCTAGATGAAAGTGTAAATGCACCATAGACTTACCCTTATAAACTTGTTTACCTTTATGTAACGCCTTTCTCTAGTAGTACTACCCTTTAGAGGAAAGCTATACAAACCTTGACTGAATAAGCATGCAAATACTATAAATTTCATTCATACAAGACATAAATTAAATACCAAATATGCCCTTTGGTAGTAAATTATGCAAAACATTCAATGAGATGCCTATAACAAAAAAAATAAAATAATGAAATAATCCAAAATGTGTAACTACATAATCGAAGTCTCATAATCATAATAATTAAAAATATAAAAAGCTGTAAAAATGGCTAAAGTGCCATGATGCCAACTTTGCTTATTGACTTCTTTTAGCACTATAGCTATCACGATCACCAACACTTTCAATTGAATAGACAACAATCAACCCTCGTCAATATTCAATTTTATAGTAAAAATATTTTAAACACGAATTATAAGAAGTGTATAAATATGTACAATCAATTGAAGTTTCAAGTTTGCTAGATCAGTTCGACCATATATGTTTGAATACTTAAAATGACACTTGAATAGACAACAATCAACATTACTTGCTAAATCAATTTGGCATACTCAACAGAATTAGAAATTTTTGACATACCCACTATCATTTCAACCAAGTTTGATATTTTATTTTCAAACCACCACATACTCATTAAAGTAACTCAAAACTAGATGAAACAATATGACTAATATCATGCAAAATGGAACTATATTACATTTCAACAAATAATCTCAAACATTGTGATTAAACTTCATTAAGTCCACAAATTCTACAACATGTCTTACATCCATCAATATACTTTTATAAACCACAATCTATGTTCACGATTTATAAACTGACTTAACAATCACATACTTTGCCATACAATAATTTCAACACTTAATAAATACATACAAACCAGCTTCTAATCGGCTGGATTTTAGTAATAAGCATTTTTAACAGAACACAAACATTTAAAATGATCTTATATGTTAGCGAATGCAAACATACTGATTTGTATCTGAAAAGTGAGTGTTGCTCGATGGATGGGATACCCATCAAAAACACAATCAAACAAAACATATATATTAATTCTCAATTAATTACTTTACAAGAAATAAATTTATTATATGAAAATATCCTATATATGTTACCTCTCCACTAGGTTCTCGATCATCTTTAGATGGTGGTATGCCCAAAGATAAACAAATCATAGATAATTAAGCTTTAACTATATTTGTATTATGATTATAATCTTCCCATTGTATTCTCAATTTATCTTTTAATTCTCTTACTCTTTGTTGTAGTGACCCTTGCCATAAGTCACTATGCACTACAGAAAATAATATAAATCATAAATATAAAACACTTATAACAGGGATCTCTACAGTAAAAATCTGTTGTTGAAATTTAAATTTTCAATGCGGAAGCTAAAAAGAGGAAATACTATAATAATAATAAGAAAATATTGATAAATCTTCCTTAAACATCCCAGGCTATGCATTTCTAATATAAGCCTCCTCTAGATTTCTAACATGTTATCTTGAAAATACTCATAAGCCAACGAGTCAAAAGCATCTATTCTTAAACAAGTATGATCTTCGACAAGATGTTTTATGGTTTTAAATACATGGAAAGTTTCTTGCTTATCTTTGATGCTAAGAATTAGTTTTCCTAAGTGAACATCAACCAATACACTATTTTTTGCTAAGAATGGCCTACCTAAAATAAGAGGCGTATTAACATCCTCTTCCATATCCAATATAAGAAAGTAAATAGGAAATATAAACTTGTCATACTTAGCGAGCACATCTTCCATAATACTTCTTAGATACTTGATTAATCTATCTACTAGCTAAAAGAATATTGTCGTGGGTTATAGTTCTCCTGTGGTGCAAGGTATTGTAAAACTCCTTAAATCTTTGAGTTTTAATGATAACTTATTTTGCAAGATTACCAAACATTTTTTAATGAGTTTCACAATTTTGTGCTCTTCCAATCTTTTTTTGCTAGATATGATTTTCTTAAAAAATTTTGCATAATTCAAAATTTGAAGCAAAATTTTGTAAAAGGAATGTTAATATGTAGTTTTTTTAAAATATCAAGAAATTATACATATTTTTTATCTAATTGTCGCCCTTTAATTGTCATGGGAAAGGAGGATGAATTTCTATCTTTTTTGGCTCAATTGTATTGACAACTAATTTGACATTGGGCACTTCTTCTTTATCTTGACTTTTAGCTTCTTCCCTATTCCTAAATGCACTTTCTTTCACTTGTCCTTTGCACTTCTTCCATTTTGGTACCTATATGTTTATAACTATCATTTTGTACTTAGCGAGTTGTGCCTTCTTTTTGACCTTTTCTTTTGGTTATGACTATTCATTGTCAACTTAAAGATCTTTTAGCATAGTTTTTCTCCTATAGGTAATGGCTATTAATTTTTCTTTAGGATTCTTTTTAATGTCACTTGGTAGGGTCTCTCGAGTTCTCCTAGAAACAATGTTTGCTAATTGTCCCATTTGTACCTCCAAATTTCTAATTAAAGCCTTTTTGGTTTCAGAATCTTATTTTAGCTATGCTTATGAACTTTGTTAGCATCTCCTTAAACTTCTTCTTTTAAGGTGGGAATTGTGGTTATGGTAGCTTCATTATGTTTTGATTCTTCCATGAAAAATTTGGATGATTGCACCACCTTGATTGTACATATTCGAAGGGATTATTCTATTATTGCTTGTTAAAATTGCCAACAAAATTAACATGCTTATAAGGATTTATGAACAGATTACCTACCTAATATTCAATACTAGCATGCCCTCTTCCACACAAGTCACAATTAAAACTTTTCACTTGCATGACAGTTACACTCATATTGTCAATCTTTCTATTAAGTGCTTTAATTTAGGCAAACAAGGAAATGAGTGATTTCATTCCATAAACCCTTGTAATTCTCCTTGGTACCCTATTTGTCTTTCATTGGTTACTATTAGAAGTCATTTCATCAAGCAACTCAAAGGCTCATTATGGTGTCTTATTCACAAAGTTATTAGTTGCACCTACATCAATCAAAGTATGATTAATAGGCATTAACCGTTATAAATTGTTTATACTTGAAGCTAAATGGGTAAACAGTGAGGTAGGCATCTTCTAAGCAATTCCTTAAATCTCTTTCAAGCTTTATATAGCAGCTCCGTGTCAAACTACACAAAAGTAGTTATGTAATTATGCATTTAGTAATTTTATGAGGAAAAAATTTTGCTAAAAAAATTTGAGTCTTATCATCCTAAGTAATAATAAACCCTCTAGGCAATGAATTAAGCTAGCTTTTCGTTTTTTCCCTCAAAGAAAAAGGGAACAATTTCAACCTAATAGCATCATCTAAAACACCGTTTTACTTAAAAGCATCATAAATCTCAAGAAAATTACTAATATGGGTGTTTGGATCATCACTTGGTAAATCATTGAATTAGATTGAGGTTTGAATCATCTAAATAATATTGGGTTTAATTTAAAAATTATTTGCTTATATATTTGGCCTTCTGATGCTTGAAGTGGCTCATTCAATTAAAGATATAATGTACTCCATCAGAGAACGTTAACTTATAATTGGTCCTTCATACTCTAAAGGTGGAGGAATTGCTTGATTTTCCATGCCTTTTGCCTTTTATTCAAATTGTGCAAGGTTCTCCCAATTTTTGCATCAAAAGGCATAAGATTTGTATGTGTCATACACTAGGCGTGTGCCTACAAAACAAAAGAAAACCAAGAAGAAATGAGGTAAAACAAACAAAATAAAATAAATAAATATCTAGAGTAAAGCTAGTAATAATAGATTTTCATATAGTCTAAGACATAATCCTTGGCAACAATGTCAAAAACTTGATGCATATAGTCAAAACCAACTTGTAGCTAGTGTACTAGTCTCAAATAATAAAGTGCAAGTATTCAGGGTTATTGTATTCACAAGATTATGTAAGCAAGTACCGAAATAAATACTAGCCCTAACTTTATTTAGACAATCGAATAAAATGAGAAAAATTATCTAAAACTAAACTAAATTAATATGTAAAATAATAGTAACTAAGAATGCACATTACAACACAAAAAGGTAGTACAGGCGTTTGATAAATCCCTGTTTTTTAGCGACGTTATGAAAAAATGCCACAAAAACCGTCGCTATAATATATATTTAGTGGCGTTTTATTGAACCACCACTTGAAAATGCTGCTAAAACCATAGTTTTATCGATGTTATAGAAACGCGATAAAAGCTACTTAAAAATGTTGGTAAAACTCTTTAAATCTCTAGAGCACGCATTCTTCTTCTTCTTCTTCATTTTTCTTCTGCTGCTGCTGTTTTCATCGGTTCCAGCCCTTTTCTTGATAGAGTTTGGCCATTTCTTCTTCATTTGGAGACTACAACTTTTTCCCTTCTTTAGGTACACTGCCTTTTTGCTTAAAAACTTGTAAGTTAGCTTAAAATTTTGGATTTTTTTGTGAAGAAATATTAAAGTTTTGTGTTAATTAAGTTTTTAGCCATTATGTTAAGCAAATGATTAAAATCCAAGCGATTGGAGAGCTGGTTTGTATGTGTTATTGAAGTGTTTGAATGAAATTCATAAGTATTGTTTATTCAGGTGAAATTTTTTTTAAAATTACTAAAAATCAAAAAATTACTAATGTCTCAAGGTCCTTTAAAATGATTGTTTGTTCAGGTGAAAAAATTAAAAATTATTAAAAATTCAAAAAGATACATATAAAAAGATTAAAAGTTAAAATTTAAACATAAAATTAGTAATTTTGAGAAAAAAGACTTTCTTTTCTTAAGTTTTTTTTTGTTCATTTTTAGTACTTTCATATTTTTTTGTATTAAGTTTCTTCTTAAATGGGAAGTAACTTTTTTTGTTATTTTTAGTACTTTCATTTTTTTTTTTTAAATTTAAGAACCAAATTTAGTTTAGGCATAGGAAAAAAAAAAACGAAGAGCATACGTTTCTTCAAAGCCCTTTCACATTACCGAGCGACATTATTAGATATTCGTTAACTGAATAATTTGCAACTTCTATTCTTCCATTGAAATCTATCACCTTAATTGATAACATTCCTTGCTATATTAGTACAACCCATGCTATTTATTTCCAAATAATGTTAGATTATTTGGAATATTGTAGTCTTTTCATCATGACTGATGATAAGAATATAATATTCTTTTTGATAAAAAATTCTATATGATGAATTCAATCATTAAAGCTATAAATATTTTAAAAAGTAATATAATAACTTATTATTAGAATTTTTCACTTGAATGTGAATATGTGAAAAAAAATGCTCACACATACAGTTACATATATTTACGAAAAACATTGTTTTTGCATATAATTTATTGCAAAATTTTATATTTAAATATTTATCTCCTTATGTTAAATGAAAGTAACGAACTTCAAGGATGTTGAGGAAATATATATATATATTGTTCGAACTCGGATGCAATTATCATCCTTTCTTATCAAACTGCTTCATACGTGCTTAAAAATCTTTAATGAACATGTCAAAGACCAACTCCATCTGTATTCGATTGGTTTTCAATTGTCTATTTTACTTTAGAACTATGTTTCTATATGTTGTTTGTTATATAATGTAATAATACTTTAGCTTGTACTATGAACTCTTAGATTGGAAATAAACAAAAAATTGACATTTTGAAAAAAAATTTAGGTTAAAAAATGGAAAGGTTAATTCACTTTATTATTGGAAAGGAGGAAAAAAAAATACATTATTGGAAAGGAGTAAAGATTTTTATGAGTAAATTCACTTTATTATTGGAAAGGAGTTAAAAAAATATATTCTTAGAAAGGAGTATAAAAATTCATGAGTATATTTACTTTATTATTGGAAAAAAGTAAAAACATATATTATTGGATAGAAGTAAAAATTCACGAGTAAATTCACTTTATTTTGGAAAGGAGTAAAAAATTTTATGAGGAAAAAAAAAATATTAGCTATTGTACATTTATATTAATTTGTATTTTTTAAAATTATATTGCATGAGTAAATTCACTTTTGACATTCGCAATTTGTTATTGGAAACTCTTAGATTGGAATTAGAAAAAATTCATTTTTTATTATTGAATTCTTTTAAATGATATGTTTATATATTCACTTTAGTTTTTCTTAAATTGGAAAAAAGAAATTCACATTTTGATATTCTTGATTAAATTACATAATTAATGTTATTGAGTATGTCAAACACAAAGGAAAGCACTTTAAATTTTTTTTTTAAATTTAAATACCCACTCGCCAAATATTTTTATTGTTTACAAATATTATTTTAGTGTTATATTATTTTTTAACCGTTACAATTTAATGGTTGACCTTTACACTTAATCCTAGATTTTAGTGAACATATAAGTATTTGACTTTCAAAATAATAGTTACATGATAGGATTGATTTGGTTTTTCGTTATATATAATTGTAACTATTTAATTATTTGTCAATATGTTGTGATAGATACTTGCAAACGTAGGAAATGGATGTGTTTTGATACAGTTACTGCAAAATTTTTAGAAGGGTTGAATAGTTTCTTTTTTTTTTCCTTTTCTAGATAAATCAAGTGTTGATAAGGTTCCATGTCCTTGTAAAAAGTATGTCAATTACTACTACATAATCAGGCAGAACAATATGATCATTTAATGGTTCATCATTTTATGGTAGGATACAAGACTTGGTATTGTCACGGTCAATTTATGGTTCAACAATAGTTTACCCCAAGTGTCTTAGTACAAAAAGATATGACTACAGATAATGACCTAACTGAACTATTACATGATGTTTTTGGGATATATGGATAGCAGTTGGATGTATGTATGCATAATAGAGATGAAATAGAGCCCAATCTCATCGATACTATGATGGAAGAAATTACTGAACAATTTGTTCGTAATGGGCAGATTTAAGGAAAATAACAGAAGATGCTAAGGAAGAATTATATTCAGGGTATGAGAATTTTACTAAATTGGCCTTCATTTTGCATTTATGTAATTTAAAATGTCATTATAGTTGGTCTAATGAATCGGTTGATGCTTTTATTAAGTTGTTAAAGAATGCTTTTCTAAAGGGTGAGACACTACCAAATTCTTTTTATGAAACTAGAAAGATTATTGATACCTTAGGACTTAAATATGTTAAAATTGATGTTTGTCCTAACGATTGTATGCTATTTTAGAAAGAAAAAACTTCTGATAATGTATGCTCAATTTGTGGGGTGCCTCAATGGAGAAATTTTGACATCGATTCATGCAGTGGCATAGGAAATTCTATTTTGGTTAAAAAAAAATTCCCTCTAAAGTGTTACAGTATTTTCCTATCAAACCATGACCTCAAAGGTTATTCATGTCCCTAAAAACTTCTAAATTAATGACATGTCATGACAAACACCGTATTAAAGATGAAATTATGAGACATCCAACTAACTCAGAAGTATGGAAAAAGTTTGACTTGATTTACCCTACATTTGGTCAAGAACCACGTAATGTTAGACTGGGTTTAACAAGTGCCGATTTGAATCTATTTAGTACTATACAAAGTACGTACAGCATATGGCCGGTTTTCTTACTTCCTTACAATTTACCACCATGGTTGTGCATGAAATAACAATTTTGCATACTCTCATTATTAATTTTTGGTCCTTCTGTGTCTAGTAATGACATTGATGTTTACCTGCAACCTTTGGTAGATAACTTGAAAGACTTATGGGAGGTAAGGGTGAAAACTTTTAATGCTTTATCGAAAGAAACTTTCCAATTGTATACAACAATTATGTAGACCATAAATGATTTCCCTGCTTATGGTAGTCTATCTAGGTAGAACACTCATAGTTGTTTTGCATGTCCTTGTTGTAATACAGAGACAGAATTCAGGCGTCTGAGGAATGGTAAAAAGCTCTATTTTATGGATTATCTTTGGTTTCTAGACAACACTCATAAGTTTCAATTTAACGCAAAATCATTTGATGGGACAACTGAATTAAGATATAGTTCAACTCTACCGTTTGGGTCCACCATATTGGATCAATTGAAAGATATTAAGTTTAACTATAGAAAGATACATAAAGAGGTCATGGGGGTCAAACCAAAAACATGGAAAAAAAAGTATTTTCTTCCACTTACCATATTGGCAATCGCACTTAATAAAACATAATCTTGATGTGATGCATATAGAGAAAAATGTTTGTGACAATATGGTGAATACAATTCTTAACATTAATAAAAATTTGAAGGATATCCATGCTCGTTGGGACTTGCAAGAGATGAACATTAGAAAGAAGTTATGGCCTCAATAGCGAGATTTAGGAAGAGCCTACTTGCTTCCGACCTGCTATACGATGGTATCACATGAGAAGAAAAATTTTTTTTACATGTTGGAAAAGGTCAAATTTCCAGATAGTATGCCATCAACATATCCCGATGTGCTCATAAACAACACAAATTATCTAGTTTAAAAACTCATGATTGTTATGTTTTAATGCAACAACTTTTTCCACTTGCATTACGAGGTACATTGCCTATTAAAGTTACTTTGACATTGACTGAACTATCAAAATTTTTTTGTGCTTTATGTGCTAAGTTACTTCGAATTCGTGATCTTGAGCAACTCAAAAAAAAGATTGTGTTGACACTTTGAAATATGAAAAAAAATTTTCCCCCCACATTTTTCATGATTATAGTACATTTGGTTGTTTATTTGGCCATAAAAGTGAGGCTTGCCGAGCCAGTGCATTACCGATGGATGTATCTAATCAAAAGGTACATGTCATCTTCTTCTATCCTTTTAGTTATCATTGTGCAAATAAGCTAACACTTTGTCATTCATCATGTCATTAGGCACTTTAAAATCAACTATTCGTAATAAAGCACGTTCAAAAGGTTCGATTGCTAAAGCGTATCTTGCTGCCGAGTGTTTGGCATTTTGTGTATGATACTTAGATGATGACAAATCAAGACATATCAATGAAAGCACTGTTAATGATATTGGGTCCAAATCAACCATATTCCCAGAGGTTGGACAACCATATGAAAGTGTTCAGGGTTTCATGATGGATAAAAATATGTAGGTACAAGCACATCGTTATGTCCTTTTCAATTGTGATTCGAATATAATCCAAAGGTGTCGAAAGTAAATTATCTTTGACGTCGAACATATGCATATATATAGCTATATAACTTTGGGATGATATTTTACTTATATGTCCATAGATTACAAAGAACATGTTGGAGTTATCAAAAGACTTCATTGTCAACGACATCTAACTCAACATGAGGTTGATCGCTTACAAAGCGAATCATTTCATGAATGGTTCAAGGAAAAGGTAAATACAGTTTGATGTCATTGACCTAAAATATTGTTCACATATGTATACTAGAAGACATTAAAAATAGTTATTTATGTTCTCGTTAGGTAAAGGATCTGGACATGGGTGACAAGGAGAATCTCACAGTTGAAGTCAGAGCCCTTGCACGTGGTCTAAACTATATAGCCAAAAGGTTTAAGTCTTTTGACCTCTCTAATAAGTACACATTTCAAATGAAGGAGTATGAAAAAGACATGAGTACATAAAATCGTAGAGTGATGGTGGTTGCAAAACCCAAAGTTACATAAGTACTAGTGTTCAAGGCCAATGTTAGGCGATGTGACTTACAATGGTGTATTGACTGATATTATTGAGTTAAACTATTATGATGAATTTAAGATTGTGTTATTCAGATGTGACTAGGTTGATGTTACTCATGGTAGAGGGATAACACAAGGTGAACAAGGATTTACACTAACAAGTTTTGCTTATCTAATTCACACAGGCAATCATATACTTGATAAACCTTTTGTGTTTACATCTTAAGCTCAACAAGTTATCTTTGTCCAAGATTGAAGAGATAAAAAATGGTTTATTCCTTTGCCAATAAGGCTTATAGATACCTTTGATTTAGGGGATAATGCTTCTGATAGGGATATTGACGTGAATATAATTGACGATAGTTCAGTTACTCTTCATTCAAAAAGTCAAATGAGGACAAAAAATGATGATTTTGTTTTGGTTAAGAGTGATATAGACGACATTTTTGTCGATGTGTTAATGAACCAATAGATACGATATTATGATGATGAAGATGGTGGTAGTTAAGGTCAAAGTGAAATTTCATATTTCAAATTTGACTTGTACTTAAATATATGAGATGTGTTATTGCTTTTTTTTTTTTCATCTGCATGTTGTAACCTTGTATATACATTTGTTTAATTTTTTAGTAAGATTGCATATGAATAATAATTTTTTTTGTAGATTTCAGGTTTAAAATGCCACAAAAGAGAAATTTATGTACGATCTTCGAGGGGCAATACTCTCAAAGTGTTGGGCCATCAAATCAAGAGCTAGAGAGCATGCCAACAGCAGTTGATAAAGTGTTACATATTATTGAAATTTGTTACAGTTTATTATCATTTATGATTATGACTTGTTATTATTCATCTTTTATGTTGTAGGTCATGACCCAAAAACAAGATAATAAGGGCCGACTTTGATGACTAAAGTTTGGAATATGCACCCAGGTCAGAAGGTCATTATACAATTTAACAATATGAACTAAGGCATTGGTCTTGAAACCCGTGTGTTGGCCAGTTTTCTGAGGACTTTAGTAAGAAATTACCAATTGCTCCCTTTAAATATACAAGATTAGAGGCATATTCCAGCATTAGAGAAAGAGAAGATCCTTAGGCTTGTTAAGGTAAGATCCTTGCTCCCTTTTCATTTCTTACTTACTGTAGGGCCAATAACCCAACGAAATTTTGAGGGTATTTTTCAGGCACGGTTTACATACCTTTCAAAAGGGGACAAATTTGTGTTAAGTGTCTTAGTAAAAAATGAAAAGATTATAAGTATCATCTTAAATTAGAGTACTACGACAAGTATCTCAACATTGATGATCCTGTCAACAATAAATCGGATTGAATTCTAAGAGATTAGTGGATAGCAATCATTATGCAATGGCATTCAGAACAAAGGAGGGTATAATAATTTTTGATTTTTTTTGCCTAGTTACATTATTATGAATTTTCACTATTTCTTGACTATTTTTTGTGTCTTAGAGATGTAGTAGAACCAATAAAAAGACTCATTCTGTTGAGACAATGTAACATACTGGAGGAACAAACAGTATTGCATGGTTAATGGATGAAATGGTTAGTTGATTTGCCTTTGTTAACTATGTGATATATTGATGTATTAAATGTTTTTATATGAATACGAGGAACAGTCATCGAGTGGTGAATAGTTATCACGAGCGAAGGTGTTCATAGCAACCTATTAGACTTGTATAGATAGAAGACCAATTAACTAGGACTCTGCACAAGCAATTGTAAGTTTACGGTGTGTAACTTTATTTGTTTTTATGAGAACTGAAAGTAATAAGACATTATTTTTTATACTGGGTTCAAGAACTCATCCAAGAGAAGATAAATAAGTTACAGAGTTCTCTCTAATAGTCAAATGTAAGTGTTCCTGAGATGGAGGATGATGTATATGCTTAAGTGATGGGACCAAAAAGGCATGGTCAAGTGCGTGGATTAAGATTAGGTCCTACTTCTAGTATGTATAGGGTATCGGCATCATCATCTCACCATTCAAGCGACCCTTTAAGGGTGAATAATGATGCTAATGAAAAAATACGAGAACTGGAAGAGCAACTAAAAACACTACGAAAAGCTTATAGTAATGATATGAACTCGATGCAATCTAAGTTGTCCAAGATTTATGAATCGTTAGGCATACCACCAGATGAAAATGACGGGTAATCTAGTAAAGAGGTAACGTAAATAGGATATGTTCATATAGTAATTTTTTTCAAATAAAGTAATTAATTCAAAACTATTATATACAGTTTGTTCATTTTTGTGTCATAGGTATCCCATCTGACAAGTAGTCATCGCTCATCAGATGAAAACTAGTAAGTTTGTATTTATAACCATATGAGATTATGTTAAATGTATTCCATCTAAAAAAAATATGTATTCATGAAATCTAGTCGATTGAAGGGCTGGTTTGTATGTGGTTATGAAGTGTTGAAATTTTTGTGTGATAGAACATGATGTAGTTGAGTTGATTTATACATCAACCATAAATGATTATGGTTTATGAATGCATAATGATAGATGCATGCTATGTAGAGGCTGGAAACTATATTTGACATATTGAATTATTAATGGAAAAATTAATGATTACTTTAGGGGTGTGCGCTGGGTTTATTTGTTGCTTGGAATGGTTGATGTTTTAAGCTTTGAACAATTATTAGAGTATTACCATTTTTATGCATGTTATTCAAATAGTTCATAATCATAAAATTCTCGTTTACCTTTATACTACAATATCTAGTCATATTTGGCATTTGGTTGGGTTTTGGGCATCTTCTTATAAAGGGCTTTGTCAAGTAGACATATTATGTGTACCTGACTACACTACATCTGTTGATAGATTCCATTTTGTTAGCCTTCAACAATGTTTTCTTTGCATTGAAATTGCAAACTTATACTTGTCATACATAAACCTGTATTTCTAAATAGAGATCTATTGCATAGGCTTAAGACTTAGGTTTTTCCATCATAATTATCTTCTACTAACTGTATTCCTTTATGATTTATTATTGTGTTTGCATTTGTTTGAAGCATACAACTAAATTGTCTTTCTTGTGGTTGGGATGAATATATTGTTGGTAGATTGGACCTTTGTGTACATTACAATTGGATACTCTTTTCATGTTTGAATTTGACATTACAATATTTTATACTTGTAACTCTACATTGTTGAGACATCTACTTACACACTACATGACTCCTAACCATGTAGATCATATATTTGTTGTTTTTTTTTTTTTTTTAATTCAGTGTTGTCTAGTTAATTTTGCATTTGTGCTTTATTCTACGTTGAGTGATCATTCATGGACATTGTTTATTGCTTTTGTGTTTCATTCATCTTACATCTTTCATTTTTTTTTTTTTCCTAGGGCATAACATCAGAGTGTTGGCTCCAGATCTCCAAGCAAGTTCCATAACAGTTAATGTAAAAGTTTTGACTTCGTATGGTGATGAATACGTTTACAATAAGTATTCTGATAAAACTTTTATCAAATATTTCATTAATGAATTTGTGAATTTATATTGACTTGTATCTATTGTTGTAAATTTGTTTCTTGAGTTTCATCGAAATTTTTTGTCAAAATTTCTTATTAATAATATTATTTTGGTCACTGTTTATAGGAAAAGTGTAATAAAAATAATTATTATTCAGTAACAGGTGCAAAGACAAATGCAGCTGCAAAAACAGCACTAAAAATTGAAAATCGTTGCAAAAAACCAGTAAAAACCGCCACAAAAACACAGGAAAAAATTTGTGGCGGGAAAAATAAAAATGTTGTTGAAACTCTCAAAAAATGTCACTATAAATTGAAGAAAACATCGTTAAAAGTTAAAAAAAAGCCGCTACTGCTTATCGAATCTGTTGAAACCTTACACAGGAAAATATTGCGGGAAAATGATATGGTGGCTAAGGGGTTTTATTGGCGTTTATAAAATGCCGGTATATCCTTTACTAATGCACGTTTTACCGACATTTGGGCAAACATCAATAATTTTTTTTGCAGTGTTTTAAAAACCCAAATAAACGTCGGTAAAGCCCCTTCCTGTAGTAGTGACAATAAAATAAATTAGATTAAAACACTGAGAGAAAATGCTAAGATTTTGGGTTTATTAATTCACTTGAATGCAACTTTATTCTATAATTAAAGAAATTATTTATTTATGTAACAATGAAATTCTCTAAATTAATTAATTTTCTTTCTTAAACATTATCAATTCTACTTTAATATCTAACAACCTATTATATCTCTATACAAGTTTAATTAGACAAAAGTGCATTATTAATCTAAAAAATCCATTAGCTTTAAACACAAAATAATTGTGCTTATGACTTTTGTATGTATTGATTCATATATCTTTCTCTCTATATTCAATTTATTCATGACACATATTATTTGATTGCTTGCGCATTATCACTTCTCGGTCTAAATCACATAACACAAATTGTATTAACAAGTTGTTGGATTCTTAATATGTATTAAGAATATAACACACACTCATCAAAAAATAAAACGATTCTCAATCATGATAAAAAAATTGTCATAAATCCATGATGGTATCTTATCCATCAAGTAGTCATCACTCTTCAAATGAAAACTAGTAAGTTTTATTTGCTAACATATGTGATCATGTTAAATGTTTGTAATATGTTAAAAATGTTTATTGATGAAATCCCGTTGATTGGAGGACTAGTTTGTATATATTTATGAAGTGTTGAAATTATTGTATGATAAAACATGAGATTGTTGAGTTGGTTTATAAATCTTGAACCAAGATTGTGGTTTATAAATTCATAATGATGGATGCAAGATATGTTGTTGAATGGTTGAACTCAATGACATTTAATCAAAGAGTTTAAGATAAGTTTTTAAAAGGTAATGTAATTTCAAGATGCTTGATAGTAGTCATATTGTATAATTTAGTTTGTAGGTATTAATGGCTACATGGTGGTTTGACAAAAAAAAAAAAAATATCAAACTTGGTTGAAACTTAATTGCGTATGTGATGAATTCTTAATATAGTTGAACATGCTAAATTGATCGCACAAGTGATATTGAATATTGTTTGTTCAAGTGTTATTTTGAGGTTTCTTTGTCAAACTTGTATAATCAAATTGATATAGCAAACATGAAACTTCAATTATAAGT
The DNA here is from genome assembly GCA_026122585.1 of Anacardium occidentale. Lineage (NCBI taxonomy): Eukaryota > Viridiplantae > Streptophyta > Magnoliopsida > Sapindales > Anacardiaceae > Anacardium > Anacardium occidentale. Next base: position 932,941 of record JAJEJH010000043.1, read on the forward strand.
ACATATTAAATATCTTGGTTGATTATTGTATAATTTCAATATACACTTTTTCTCATTCTTGCATAATACACTTATTCTCATTCTTGTATATTTTTAATATAAGATTGAATACTGATGTTGGTTGATTATTGAATTTGACCTTGTTACGTACGATTTGTTTATTATTTTTATGTTTCATTCTTCTTACATTTTTAATTTTTTTTCCCAGATAAGAATGTCAGAGTTTTAGCTCAAGTTCTCCAAAGAAGCTTCTTGACGGTTAATATAGAATTTCCGACTTTATTATGTGATTGACTATTATATACATTTACTTTGAGTATTATAATAGTACTTTAGTTCTATAAAATATTTTATTAATACATTCTTAAATTGATTTATATGTACTCTCAGATGTATTATCAGATCAAATACTATTGTAAATTTTTTCTGAGTTTTACCAAAATTTATTGTTAAAAACATTAGATTGCTTATTGTTTATTAACAGGATTATTTATAGGAAAAGTATAATGAATATAAATAATAAAAAGTAAAAAGTGCAAAGAGATATGTTGCTAAAAACCAAGGAAAATGCCTCAATAAACCGACAAAAGCACCGCTAAAAACTAAAAAACACCGTTAAAAATTAGTTGAAACGCCACTATAAATCAAACAAAAATGTCGCAAAACTAAATAAACATTAGTATAATTCATGGCGGGAAAAAAAAAAAACGCCGCTAAATACATATAAATGTTGCTATAGGTAATGCGAAATGTCGATAACACGTGCACGAAAACCAGAGAGATCAGCCTGGCACGAAAGGGGTTTCTACTAGCGTTTTGAAATGCCGGTAAAAACCCACATAAACATGACTTTCATCTGCATTTATGCTTTTTACCGACATTTTAATGTTGATAAAGGCTCCTAAAAACCCTTCATGTTGTACTGAAAAAATAATTAAAATTAATTAAATCCGAATAAAACAATAAAATTAAAATTAATTACAAACATGACATACATCGTTACAAAGATCTAATCTTAAACACGTATAATAATATAAAACCAATAAAAACAAATGGATTAGACAAAACAATTAAATAAAATAAACAAAATAAATCCATGAGATAATCCTGCAAAATAAATATTAATGATAGACAAAATATCATAATAAAATTATATAAAATCACTAAACAGAATAATAATTCCTTATTTCTGAATCATCCATGAACGTGCCTTGTATTGAGTGTATGCAGACCATCCTTGTCATCCGCTCTCATCTCCAAGTTGCTCCGCACAGCATTCGAAAGTTTTGTGCACAAATTGCAAAAGAATAGAAATAATAAAAACTTGTCAAAACGTTAATACTTCCAAATATAATTTCATTCTAATTTGAACTTCAAAACACCCTCACAACTGATAAATGGCTCCTACAAACAAATAATAATAATATAACAATGATTAATTGAAATTGAAACAAATATATGTGGCGGTTGCAGGTTGCAAGACTGAATTTTGTGGGATGCTCACGGCCTGGATAGTGGTGGCTGCATTGTGGTTTTGCATCGCTGAATGTTTAAATTCGATGGCTGCATTGCGGTAGAGTTCACACGAGTTTAATGGATGGAATTGATGTGGCTGCATGCAATTAAATTGTGAGGATGAACGGCTTGCAAAGGATTGGATTTTGGTGGCTAAATTGTGGTTGCATGTGGTGGAGATTTAGTCACGGCTTTGGCGGATTTAATGGTGGATTGTAGTGGAAATTAAATTGGCTGCATATTACTAATTGGAATGAGACAAATTATATCATTGGACATGAAAATATATTGTATTCCTA